>CP136055.1:319246207-319476207 GCA_032464435.1 Aegilops umbellulata | reverse complement strand
AAGCTTCCGGGCGCGACAAGACAACGACCGCGGCAAGGCGCTTGCCGCGGCAAGCAACCACTCTGTACCCACGCTCTAGCGCATCCACCAACGTGTCGCTCTGGGACCCTTCCAGGCGTACGTGGCGGGAGGCTGTGCAGCCAGGGGTACACTCTGGCAAGCGGCGCTGACAAGATCGCCATCGTGGCGAGCGGTGGCGTCCCTGACGGTCCCTTTTCTACACTGTTTGGGCGACGTAGATAGCCATTTAATGCCTTTGTCCCCTGCCGTCAGGGTTAGGTATGATACACTGTGCAGGTAGCTGTACCAACCGCAACACCTTTTCCATTTTTGCCCTCGCCTACGTTGCCACCTGTCAGTGACCCCTTGAGCATATAAAAGGAGGCCCATGCGCAACGTAGAGAAGGAGGACGAACAGTAGAACGCTCACGCTCGGTCTCGTTAGCTGCTGGTGCATACTGTAGCACTCAGCGCTCTCGAGCAAGAACTCAATACAATCCACAAAAGCAGCAGTAGGAGTATTATCTCTCCGGAGAGCTCCGAAGCTGGGTAAAACCGCTCGTGTGCCTTGCCTCGATCTACTCTTCGTGCGACCTCCGCCCCCCGCCGAACCGAAAAGGGGCTCCGTCCCCATAGGTGCTCGTGGAGGCAGCTTTCCCCGACATCTTTGGCGCGCCAAGTAGGGGGCGTCGAGGTTGTGTGAACCTGATCCGGCGTTCACACAAGCTAGATCTTCAACATCTTCATCGACATGCCGCCGAAGAAGAAGGCTTCGGAGGCGGCTGCTCTGTCTGCGACAAACCCACCATCGCCAGAGCAAATGGCTGGTGGGGAAGACGCCGGCGGAAGAACGGGCGTCGACGAGGGAGCCCGCGGTGCCGCCAGGTCCAAGGACAAGGCTGCACCGCCCGTCGGCGGCGTAGCAGGCTCCCACGACGACCGGGCGTCCGTGGATGCTCCGCGCCCATCTCAGGAGGCGCGGGACCGGCAGCATCATGGTACTCAAGGTACCATACGCTTGCTGGACCCAAATCGAGCTGGCGGATCTCGGGATGCTCGAGGCCAGCACGCACGCCAACGTGCTGGCGTGAGTGAGGCACGGTCGCCTGGACGGAATACTGCTCCTTCTAACATCGTTGGAAGTCCGAGCATATCCCGCTCCTCGCACCGTTCGCCACCGCTACCCGCCACTCCAGCAGAAGCTTTGGCGCGAGCTCAACTGCTCCTAGACTTCCCTCCAACGCCAGACAAGATCGATGACTGGAGGGCCACCAATCAGAGTCTCATCGGCTTCGCCAACGACGACACTCCACGGCAGCCGACTACGTCGCAGCCGCGGCAAATCAGCCAGGTGCGAACCGATGGCGACAAGACCGGGGGGGGGGGGCGCAACCACTGTGCACTCCCCGCCCCGAAGGCCAAGATCGCTGACTCGCCAGGTCCACCGCGACAGCGACTCCACTGCTTCATCAGATCCACGAGCTCGTCGCGATCAACGCCAAGTTCTTCACGAACGACAGCAAGAAGATGCTCGTACTCGCATCGAGCGCCGAAGAGAAGCGCGGCGTCAATCAGACCGGCGCGCTGGGCCCACTGTCGACATGCATGCGCCAGGGGAACCAGGCGACCTGCCGTATGCGGTAGGTTGCCCTGCGTTTACTCGTGAGCTGCGGCAAGTCCAGTGGCCCAGCACGAAGAATTTCAAGCCAGACGTACCAGAGAAGTACAACGGCAGGTTGCATCCGTCGGAGTTCCTCAGCATCTACACCATCGCGGTGCAGGCTACCGGGGGGCGAGACGACAAGATCCTTGCCAACTACTTCCCGCTGGTGCTCAAACCCAACGTCAGGTGCTGGCTCATGGACTTGCCGGAAAACTCCGTATCTTCCTGGGCAGACCTATGCCATCAGTTTGTCGGCGCCTTTACGGGCGGCCACAAACCTCATGGCCAGGAGAGTGACCTTCACCTGCTTGCCCAGAAGGAAGGAGAGTCCTTGCGCAAGTACATCCAGATATTCAGCCAAGTGCAACGCAACATCCCGGATGTCCACCCTGCCGCGGTCATCAGCGCGTTCCAGCAGAACGTGCGTAACCGCAGGATGCGGGAGGAGATGGCGATGTGCAAGATCAGAGACGTCAGCGAGCTATATGCCCTGGCCGACAGGTGTGCACGTGTTGAGGAAGGGAGGAAACTCCCCGGAGAGGATGCAGGAGCAGGAGGATCTGACAGCGAGGATGCTGCCCCGGCAAATGAAAACCGGCGACGGAACAACAGGAAGAGGAAAGGCAAAGACGTGCTTGTTGTTGAGCAGTCCGGCAACGATGGTGGCGCCAAGAATCCCAAAGATGGTAGCTCCAGCAAGGAGGTTGCCGCATGCGCCAACTGCCAGGCTGTGGCGGCCGCCGACAAGCAGGACGGCACCAACAAACAGTACTGCAAGATCCATCGCACCAAGGGCCATGACCTCCAGAGCTGCAAGAAGGTCGAGAAGCTTGTCGAGCTGCAAAAGGCCGAGTACGAGCGACATGACAAGGAGAAAGCCCAAGCAGGTGCTGGAGGATCCGGTACGAAGCGCACCGGCCGGGGAGGACGCTGCGGCAAAGCCAAGCAGGGGCAAGGAAACATACCTCCCCGCGGCCGCGACAAGGATGAAGATGACGACGGCGAAGACATGGATGATGACGAGACCAGTGATCAGGAATTCCAGAAAGCCACAGAGGTCTTGTGCGTTGACGGCGGTGCTTCTCTGCATACTTCACACCGCCAACTCAAGCAGTGGGTGCGGGAAGTCAATGTGGCATAACCACCCGTTGAGTCACGCAAGCTTCCGAAATGGTATTGAGGACCACCCTGATCGCACAACTGCTGTTGGGTGCTTGCCAATGTTGGTTTCACCAACTATCCGCAACCTCAAGGTCACTAAGATGCTAGTTGACGGCGGGGCCGGCTTGAACCTGATCTCCTCCGCTGTGCTCCGGAAACTCCAAGTCCCTGACAGCGAGCTCGAAGAGACCGACACATTCCAAGGAATCAACCCGGGAAGGAGCAAGCCGAAGGGGAAGATCATGCTGCCGGTGACATTTGGCAGCGAGTTGAACTTCAGGACTGAGAGGATCACTTTTGACGTTGCCGATTTTCCATTGCCTTACAATGGGATTCTCGGCCGTCCAGCGCTCGCCAAGTTCATGGCGGCCTCTCACTACGCGTACAACACGCTGAAGATGCCAGGCCCGATAAGTGTCATCTCTGTCCATGGCGACAAGAAAGATGCTCTTATCTGTGTTGACAAGATCTACCAGGAAGCAGTAGCCGCAACGGATCGTGAGACACTTGCCGCTGAAGCTCCCGGAGGGAAGAAGAAGACTAAGTCCGGCAAGAGTTCTGATGCCCACTCCGGCAAGCGCACCTCTTCGGAGTGCTGCGCTACCGTCGAGGACGCACCATCGAGCTCCACCGGCAAGTGTAAGAAGACGATGGCAGCTCCGCCAGCGACCAAAGAGGGTGTCCGCCAAGGAGGACGGCACTGGTGGTACCTTCACCATCAGTGCCACTCTCGACCCTAAATAGGAAAGCGCGCTCATTGCTTTCCTGCGGGCGAATGTCGATGTGTTTGCGTGGCAACCGTTTGACATCCCCGGTGTTCCCAGGAAAGTAATTGAGCACCACCTTGCCGTCTATCCTCATGCGCGGCCCGTCAAGCAGAAAGTCAGGAAGCAAGCAGTGGAGCGCCAAGAATTCTTAGCAGAAGAGATCAAGAAGTTGGAAGCAGCAGGCCTTGTCAGAGGAGTGCTCCATCCTACATGGTTGGCCAATCCTGTAGTCGTGCGCAAGGCAAACGGGAAATGGAGGCTTTGTATCGGCTTTACCGATGTTAACAAACTTTGTCCCAAAGATCCATTTCCCTTGTCGTGCATTGACCAGATTGTTGACTCCACGGACGGATGTGATTTGCTTTCATTTCTTGACGCATACTCAGGATATCATCAGATCTTCATGGCAGAAGAAGATGAGGAGAAGACCGCATTCATCACTCCATGTGGCACGTACTGTTTCATAAGGATGCCTTTCGGTTTGAAGAATGCTGGTTCAACATTTGCAAGAGTAGTCCATACCGCTTTTGAGCCACAAATACACAGAAATGTGGAAGCCTACATGGATGACATAGTGGTCAAGAGCAGGGACAAAGCAACTCTGATTCAAGATCTAGAAGAGACTTTTGCAAATCTGCGCAAGATCAGCCTCAAGCTCAACCCCGAGAAGTGCGTGTTTGGAGTCCCTTCCGGCAAGCTTCTCGGGTTCTTCGTGTCTCGGCGGGGAATTGAAGCCAATCCCGACAAGATCAAGGCCATTGAGCAGATCGAAGCACCGAAGCGCGTCAAGGATGTGCGGAGACTTGCCGGCTACGTGGCGGCTCTCAGCAGGTTTATCTCTAAGTCTGCTGAGCGCGCCCAGCCGTTTTTCAAAATTTTGAAAAAGGCAGGTCCAATAAAATGGACTCCGGAAGCGGAGGCTGCGCTGCAGGACTTGAAGAGATACCTGTCCTCCACTCCAATACTTGTCGCACCTAAACCACAAGAGAAGTTGCTACTGTATCTGGCGGCAACCAATCAAGTGGTTAGTGCTGCGTTAGTAGCGGAGAGGGAGGCTGATGATGAGCCAGCGACCGCGGCAAGCACATCCAGCGACATGCAGGGGGCTTCCCCGACAAGCTCTGGTCCCGACAAACATGGATCTGCGCAGATGTGCAAAGAGATACAGCAGAAGAGAATGGTGCAGCGCCCAGTCTACTTTGTCAGTTCCCTTCTACAAGGGGCTAGGTCAAGGTACTCTGGTGTGCAGAAATTGCTTTTCGGCCTTCTCATGGCCTCGAGAAAGCTGCGCCATTACATCCAAGCACATGAGATCACAGTTGTCACTCGCTTTCCGCTGAAGAGGATACTGCAGAATCCAGAAGCAACAGGCCGGATTGTTGAGTGGCACTGGAACTGTCAAGCTTTGGCCTTAAGTTTGAGAGCACTTCAACTATCTAAAGCAGAGCATTGGCAGAATTCATAGCAGAGTGGACACCAACACCAGATGAAGAAATTCCAGAAATGAGCATCCCCGTCAATGAAGCAGGCAAAGAGTGGCTGATGTACTTTGATGGTGCTTTCTCGCTGCAAGGCGCCGGTGCTGGCGTGCTGCTTGTCGCACCCACCGGAGAGCACCTCAAGTACGTGGTCCAGATGCACTTTCCCAAGGAGCAAGCAACAAACAATACTGCAGAGTATGAAGGATTGTTTGCCGGTCTCAGGATCGCGGCAGACCTTGGGATCAAGCAGCTCATTGTCAGGGGTGACTCGCAGCTTGTCGTCCGCCAAGTAAATAAGAGTTATCAGAGTCCATTGATGGAAGCTTACGTTGATGAAGTGAGGAAGCTAGAAGAGCACTTTGTCGGCCTACAGATGGAACATGTTCCAAGAGCTCAGAACGACATTGCCGATGGCCTGTCAAAGTGCGCAGCACTTAAGTTACCTGTGGAGCCAGGGATCTTTGTGCTCAAGCTGACTCAACCGTCTGTGGCTCCATCAACTAGACAGAGCAAGAAGAGGAAGTTGATTTCTGGTGATTATTTCCCGGCAGAGCTTCCCGAAGCTGCCGCCAAGAAGGTCCCCAAGATCAACACCAAGAGTGCTGAGGAGCAGTCTGCTCCGACAAGCCCCAGGGTTTGTTTCATTGAAGCAGACGCTCCCGACAAGTTTTGCCCCGGCAAGCTTGCCGGGGAACGTCAAGCTCCAACTGAGCCGCAGGTTCTCGTCGTAGAAGCGGATGTTCCCGCAGCAACAGATGTGCCATTAGTCCTTGTTGTCGAGCCGCAAGCTCCAGCATGGGCACAGCAGATCGTCCGTTTCCTCTAGACAGGAGAACTTCCCGAAGAGCAAGAAGAAGCGGAAAGAGTAGCCCGGCAGTCAAGTATGTACCAGTTTGTCGACAGCGCACTGTACAGAAGAAGACTCAACGGTGTGAAATTGAAGTGTATTCACCGGGAAGATGGACAGTAGTTGTTGGCAGAGATACATGGAGGCATATGTGGTCACCACATTGGCGCAAGAGCGCTTGCCGGCAAAGCTTTCCGGCAAGGTTTCTTTTGGCCGACAGCCCTCTAGGATGCAACTGCACAAGTAACCAAGTGTGAAGCGTGCCAGTTTCATTCCAAGCAGATACACCAGCCAGCTCAAGCTCTCCAGACGATCCCTTTATCCTGGCCATTTTCGGTCTGGGGGCTCGACATCCTCGGCCCCTTCCCCCGAGCAGTCGGGGGCTTTGAGTACTTGTACGTTGCAATCGACAAGTTCACAAAGTGGCCGGAAGTGGAAGCAGTGAGGAAGGTGACAACACAGTCAGCAGTCAAGTTCTTCAGGTCGATTGTTTGCCGCTTCGGGATCCCTAACAGGATCATCACCGACAACGGTACGCAATTCACGAGCCGCACCTTCAAGCAGTACGTCCAAGATCTTGGCGCCAAGGTCTGCTTCGCTTCTGTTGCTCACCCCAGGAGCAACGGTCAAGCGGAGAGGGCAAATGCTGAAGTGCTGCGTGGGCTCAAGACCAGGACTTTCGACAGGCTGCACAAGTGCGGAAGAAACTGGATTGAGGAGCTGCCGGTGGTTCTTTGGTCGATCAGGACGACGCCAAATCGAGCCACTGGCCAGACACCTTTCGCTCTAGTCTATGGAGCAGAGGCAGTTATCCCCACGGAACTCGTATATGGGTCACCTCGAGTGCTCGCTTATGATGAGCTTGAGCAAGAGCAGCTGTGACAAGATGACGCGCTGCTCCTTGAGGAAGACCGTCTTCAGGCTGCTATGCGAGCTGCTCGCTACCAACAAGCTTTGTGCCGCTACCATAGCCGCAAAGTTAACGCCAGAAGTCTCGAGGAAGGCGACCTTGTTATTCGGCGCGTTCATTCCGCCAAGAATTCCAACAAGTTGACGCTGAAGTGGGAAGGCCCTTACCGGGTGAAACGAGTCACTAGGCCTGGCGCTGTCCGCCTTGAGACCGAAGATGGCATTCCGGTGAGCAACTCCTGGAACATCGAGCATCTTCGTAAGTTTTACCCGTAAGGCGCGGTTGTCGGACCCTGTTCCAGCAACCACCTTTTGTACAAGTCTTGCCGCTGTTGCATGTAATCCTTTGTACAGAGCCAGGCGCAGACCCTGTGCATAAATAAAGCTCATGTGCTACGCACATCTCGTCAGATAACTCATGCAAAAAATAAAGAGCATGAAATTGACACTTTGTGCAGCGAACATCCCCGGTAAGCAATAACGAGCCATAAGGCTCCATATCATTATTTTCTCTTCTCTCTTTTCTCAAGGAAAGGAAGGTTCCTCTCGCCCACAAGTTTGCTGGGGGGGGGGAGGAGAGGATAATGGCGTGCACCAGGCGTCGTTCAAGAAAGTCTCGCCTTGCCGAGAAGCAAACGACAGAAAAGCTAAGTTGCCAAAGTTTGAGCAATCAGATGTTTTTAAATTTTTTAAAGTTATCTTCCTTGAACGACCATGCTTTGTATGGAAAACCTGTGCGCGAAGGAACCGACTCGTGGCTAGTTGCGCCCTTACTTTGTTTCGAGTTCGCTCAACAGTTTAAGTGTGCTGCGACTAGAGTCGCGCCCTTACTTTGTTTCGAGTTCGCTCAACCACTTAAGCGAGCTGCGGCTAGTTATGACAAGGTTTCTTGTCGGCAACGGCACTGCCAGCAGGCTGCTGACGTCCTGCACTCAGCGCTCGCGGCAAAGGTGCCTGCGCCGGCAAGTTCCCTAAAAGCGTAGGGCAAAAACATACAAAAGAAGGAGTCAAGTAAAGGAAATAACATTGCAATCGCTGCCCAAAATAGAGTTATATTACAAAATAGCTTGTCGCGGCTCTAATAGACTGTTTTCATAACATGATCAGCAGCGACAAGGAAAAAAGAAAACGGGCGGCCTAGTCCACGCGATCGCCCTCAACCCTCTTGATCCCGCTCACCTTGTCCACAATGGGTGCGACAAGGTCCTTGAGCACCTCCAGATCAGCTTCCGCCGGCAGGGATCTGAGGACATTGGTGAGGTTGACGCCCGGGTTGCGGAAGGCTACCTTCACCATCACCTTCTGAAGAGCTCCCGCGCAGATCTTGCGCGACTCGTCGGCCAGCTGCTTTGGGATCCTCTCCCGGAGTCGCTGGAGGGCCGTCGCCACGCCTTTGAAGAACAGAGTGAGCTTGGCGCTGGATGGGAGGGTCTCATCGGAGGGATACCCGAGATCCCCCATCCCCAGCTGCGCCAGCTCCTTGTCGATGTCTGCGGCAGCATTCACAAGACCCTCCGTCCACTGCTCCACAGTTTCTCTAAAATCGTTCTGGGTGGCGGCAATGCTCTCCAGCAGTGCCTTGTCGACCTTGATCTCCTTCTTCAGGGACGCCTCCTGCTCCCTGGTGCCGTCCAGCGTCTTGGTCAAAGCAGCCAGCTTCAGCTCAAGATCGGCATTAGAATCCTTGGCGGCGCTAATCTCCTTGATCTTCTCGGCGAGACGACCCTGCAGCTCGCCAAAGGTGTAGGCGTCCTTCTCGCGCTCATGCTTGAGCGCGGCAAGCTCTTCACCACTCGCCTTGAGATCAGCCTCCAGCTGCGCCACCTTCGTCTCCAGCTCCTTCTTGGCGGCCTCGGCAGCTGCGGCAGCGTCCTTTGCTTCCTTGAGAGCTCCGCTGAGTGTTTGCTCGCGCGCAACAAGCTCCTCTTCGTGGCTGTCCAGGCTGGCCTTCAGCTGCACCAATTCGCCCTCCCGCGCAGATAGCTCCTCGGCGGCAAGCCGCTGTTGCTCTGCAACTTCTGCCTTCTCGAGGATGAAGGCCTTCTGCGCCTCATCGAGCTGCACACGCTCCGCCGCCAGCGACCAGAGAGCTGCCTGGTTGAGACCTCGGAGCTCCTCCGCGCGCTTCTCCATGTCCACCCCCGCCTTCGCGACAAGCGCTTTGCGGGACTCCAGTTTGGCTTGTCGAGCGTTGTAGAGCGACACCAGCTTCCGCAGCAGTCGCTCCTCCCCAGGCTCGTCGCTGCTACTGCTTGGCGCGTTGACCAGCGTCAGCCCAGTGGAGGCGAGCACCTCCACGTCAAAGCTTTCTCCTTCCACCGGCACCCTGGACGTTGACGCCTAGGGGAGGTTGATGAAGACGCCATCGCCGGCCTTCAAGTATACACCTGGCTGGGGATCTTCGGAGCCTGACGCTGCGGCAGCGGCGGGAGGATCGGCGGTCGGTGTAGCGCCTGTCGCTCCCGCGGCCTCAGGGTCGTCAGTGCGATCGCCAGACCCCTCGTCAGCTGCTGCGGTGGCAGCCTTGGCGGCCTCTTCGCTGGCGGGATCATCATTGGCGGCCGCTTCTTCGGTGGCGGCGGCATCATCAACAGCAACCTCGGTCTCCATCGGCTCCGCAGTAGATGGATCTGACGGCCGGAAAAGGAAGAGAAATCAAGCAAATATCCAAAAAGAAGATCAAACGAAGAAGAACCCAAGGGAAGTTTAGAAGCAAGAAGTACCTGTACCAGGCTCGGCAGTGGGGATCTCCGCTGCCGGGGGGTCGCTGGTATTGTCCCTTTCCGGAGACTTCTCCCCTGCCGGTGAGCTCTCCCTTGTCGGAGGATTCTCCCTTGCCGGGGAGCTCTCCCTTGTCGGAGGATCCTCCCTTGCCGGAGAACGCTCCCTTGGCGGTGTAGTTGAAGTAGATGGCAAGTCAGGGGCGGTCTCCGGGTGCTCCTGGTGGGGCTGCTCTGCTCCTACACAAACCAACAGTCAGATATCAACAAACAAGGAGTATCCACGCGCGCCTAACAGTGGGAAGCAAACCATATACTTACGCTGGGGGCTGCGCTGGGGGCTGCTCTGAAGAACAACTGCCAGGTCCGGCAAGTTTGTCTCGGGCACACCCCCTGCTGGCACGGTGGGATCGTCCTCGATGACAATCACCGGGACCTTGGGTCTCTTTGACGCTCTCTGGGCCAGAGTCCTAAAAAGGAATAAGTTCAGAGTAAAGCAAATGAGATACAAGACAAGATAGCAAGTATTGAAGACATACAAGTACAACAAGAATCTTACTCTTCTTCTTCCTCGTCGGAGCTGAGCGTGGAGAAGTCAAAGCCTGGCCCACCTCCAGCGCGAGGAGGCGGAGGAGTAGGATCCCTTGGCCGCTTGGTGGGAGCTGGAGCGGCGGACCGGGAGGACCCCGCTCCAGTTGCCGCTGCAGCGTGAGGTGCTTCCGCGGCAACAGAACTTGCCGCGGTGGAGCGTGTCATGCGGCGCGGCGGGGGTTGACTCGTCCACCGCTCCACTACATCCCCGGCCTGGCGAAGGCGCCTTCTTGGTGGGGCTGGGGGCTCTGCTTGTGGAGCCGGGGGCTCTGCTTGCGGCAAGCTGCCCGAAGATGAAGAGGAAGAGGAGCCGATCTCCAACGAGCCGCTCGTATCCTCGGCGGGCCCGCTCAGCCCGGCGTCATGCCCGGCAGGCTCTTCCTCGCCGGCAAGATCCTCTCGCTCGGCAAGGCTTGCCGCCTCTGCCTCCTCCACGGTGAACCCAAACTCGCCCGCAGTTGCGGCTGCCGCTGCCTCTTCCAGCCTGGTGGCGATGCGCTTGAGCTCCTCGTCGGTAGTGTCCCGGGTGAGGCCCCTCTGCTCATCGGCGTCGACCGGCACTTCTACAAAGCCATCGAAGAACGCCCGCACGACATCATCTGCAGGCTCTATCCAGGCTGGGTCAATTCCATGCGAGTCGCACAGCGGCATCATTGCACGGATGCGGTCGAGCGAGGAGTTGTTGCACAGCGGCACGACGCCCCTCGGCAACCTGAACACTTCGGGATGCTGTGGGTCGTACTTGAACAGCTCCTGGAGCATCGAGTTGAGCTCCAGGACAGTGAAGTTGATGTTGAGGCCCGGCCGCAGCCTCATGATATCCTCCGCGTACTGGAACTCCCAGGCGGGTCTCCTCCTCTCCTGCAGGGGGGCGATGTGGCGGCGAAGGAAATCTGCGCCAACCGCTCCTACAGTAAGCCCGGCAAGCCTGAGGCGTAGGATCCGCGCGACGGCAATCTTCAGTCTGTCGTCTTCCGGGGCCAAGCTACTCCAATCACTACCGTGCACTACTGGAGTTTGGCGCAGGGCGGTAAACGGCTGCGGGTTCTCCTCGACAATCAGGCACCAGTCCACCCTCCACTCCTCCCACTTGCTGCGAAACTCTCCATCCAGATAAGCATCCTTCTTGCCGGCTTTTGAGATCCAGGCGATTCCGCCGGATAAGGGCTCTCCTTTCTCAACTCGAGGCGAAAAGAAGTGGCGGAAAAGGGCTACGTTTGGATGGATCCCGACAAAGTTTTCGCAGAGATGTGCGAAAACTGCCATGGTCAGGACAACATTGGGGGTGAAGTCAAGGAGGCGGAGCCCATAGGTGTTCATGACGGCACAAAAAAATTCAGAAAAGGGGGGGCAGAGCCCGCAGTAGAAGAACAAGGCGAAGAAAGGGTACCCAGTGGGAGCCTTTTTCCAAGCGGCGGCTGGGAGTACCCTCGTGCGCGGGTGCGCCCGCGTCACCGTCGACCAGAAGAGGTAGTAGTACTCCTTCAGCTCTTCCGCGTCAAGCCTCGGAGGGAAGATTGCCCGCTCCTTTCGCAGTGCCGCGAGCCGCTGCACCTCGGCCGACTTCGCCTTCTCGGCTTTCGGAGCCATGGCGGGAATGGTGAGGGAGGACGACGGCATTGGTGGTGCTGGTGGCGATGGGGGTGGAGCGCTGCTCTCCTTCGGCTTTGGGAAGAAGGGGAGTGGCGGAGATTCTCGAGGAAGGAATAGCAACGGGCAGATGGGCGAACTGCCCCTGTTTCCCCTGCTTATAAGGAGGAAGGGGGGCGGACGGTCTGCCTTTTCGAATAAAGAAACCACCCACGACCTCTCCCACGACGCCGCAATCGACACGTGCCGTTCGGGGAGGGCGCGGTGGATACGGAGTAAGATACGGCATGATCCAGGCTGCGTGTGCCCGTGCCCTGTTTTGGGCCTGGCCCAACAGCGCTTGGCATCGTGTATGGCCCAGGCCCGGGGGCTCCTGTCGGTGTACTAGAGTAGGGGTACCCTAGTATCCCGAACTTGTGCACGGGCAGTCGCAGCGTCCCGCGGCAAGGCTTGCCGGTGACCGCCAAGGTCCTCCGTGGTTCCTTTGGAGCCATTCAAGAACAAAGTATTTAAGCCAAGGAGACAAATCCCCGGCAAGAGTAGCTTGCTGGGAAGGCCACTCAAGGCACAAGACCCCGGCAAGAGGAGCTTGCCGGGAAGGCCAACCAGGGCATCTCAAGGAACTTGCCGCGACGCGCCACGCGTCCCAGCAAGACCCGGCGAGCGACAAGCTTCCGGGCGTGACAAGACAACGACTGCGGCAAGGCGCTTGCCGCGGCAAGCAACCACTCTGTACCCACGCTCCAGCGCATCCACCAACGTGTCGCTCTGGGACCCTTCCAGGCGTACGTGGCGGGAGGCTATGCAGCCAGGGGTACACTGTGGCAAGCGGCGCTGACAAGATCGCCATCGTAGCGAGTAGTGGCGTTCCTGACGGTCCCTTTTCTACACTGTTTGGGCGACGTAGATAGGCATTTAATGCCTTTGTCCCCTGCCGTCAGGGTTAGGTATGATACACTGTGCAGGTAGTTGTACCAACCGCAACACCTTTTCCATTTTTGCCCTCGCCTACGTTGCCACCTGTCGGTGACCCCTTGAGCATATAAAAGGAGGCCCATGCGCAACGTAGAGAAGGAAGACGAACAGTAGAACGCTCACGCTCGGTATCGTTAGCTGCTGGTGCGTACTATAGCACTCAGCGCTCCCGAGCAAGAACTCAATACAATCCACAAAGCAGCAGTAGGAGTATTATCTCTCCGGAGAGCTCCGAAGCTGGGTAAAACCGCTCGTGTGCCTCGCCTCGATCTGCTCTTCGTGCGACCTCCGCCCCCCGCCGAACCGAAAAGGGGCTCCGTCCCCATAGGTGCTCGTGGAGGCAGCTTTCCCCGACAGTTCTATTTGAACCTCTTTCAAAATCTTCACTGTGTCCTTGTCAGCTGAAGAAATTGCGAACGGAACTTTAAAACTGATCTTATCCAAATTTTCGGTTTTGCCGCTCAAACCATTCCGCATCCCACGATGCATTATTCTATTCACCCACGATCTAACACGATCTCCACTTCACAGTACATGGGTGACACATGTCGTGCGAAGGAGAAGAGTCAGGGGCACGTTCGTCCCAAATCTTCGGGCGAACAGTTTTTCCCTGCTACTATAAATACCCCTCATCCCTTCCTCACTTCTTTTACTCTGCTCGATCTCTCTCTCCCGCCCGAGCTTCCCGAACCCTAGCGCCGCCGCTACTCCATCGTCGCCGGTGAGGAAGAGCTTCACTGCCTCGACCTCGTCGCCGTCGTACTCGCGCCGATCGCGGAAATCTTCACCTCCGCCGCCGCCGTAGATGTCTTCCTCCACCAAGTTAGGGCGTGGAAGATCTACATCGACGAACTCCACTGTTTCACCTCTCTGTTCGTTGTGTTTTTCATTCAGGGTAATTAAAAGTTACTTTTATTGCCCTCCTTGATTCGAAGTTTCTCTACAAAATCTTCAAAGGTGTTTTTATTCTTCAAATCTTCACACACTAAACACCTCACATGTCATCTGTTCTTGATTCATTTCCCTAAGCATCATTTTCTTCAAGATTCCTCAATTGTGTGGATCTACGATCTATACAACTCTGGAACCTAAGATAAAGCGCGCTTAGTGAAATTCTTCAAGACACATCTGGTCAAATTCCTCAAACTTGTTCTTTTTGAAAAAAACCCTCTGAGAACGCATATGACCTCTCCAAATTCCTCGCAACTATACTCTATTCACAGGTACACATGTCCGCTGCTGAATCACTAGGTTCTCATCAACTTAACTCATTTGCAGCTTTCCTCGAAGAAAAACTACATACTTCTTCAGAGAATTCGATTATTCAAATTCCTCAACTGAAGAATATGGCATATGGTAAGAAGCCACAGAAAGGAGGAAAGAAACCTGAGGTTATGACTGCGTTTGAAATCCCTGAGGACATTTACAAAGAGTACTGCACGCCTGATGAAGCCAAGTTTGGCAAAGAGAACAAAAATCAGCGCAAGGTGTGCATTCAAAGGATAGAACGGAGATGGGCAAGAGAATGGAGGGAGTACAAATATGTTACTCCAAAGCACATGAAGAAATTTGCTCTCAACCCTCCATGCCCAAGAGCCCCATTGGCACCTGGCCAAGTGGCTGATCCCACTAGCGTCAAACACGGTGAGGATTTTCCTAAAGAATGGGCAAAGCGCCAAGCCAAATTGGCAAGACAAGCCAAAGAAGCAGTGAGGAAATTCAACAAAGATTCTGCTGTTGCTGCTGCCACTGAGGCCTCTGTCAAGCTGCGGAAATCTATGCCGAAGAAGCCCGCTCGAAAGCCAAGTGCTTCACCAACAGTGCCCTCACGGCCAAGTTCCTCAGCTGCGCCCTCACAGCCAGGAACTTCAATACCTTCAAGGCAAACTCCTCAAGCTGCTCCTGCTCCTCCAAAGTCCTCAGCTGTTCCGACAAAGTCCTCAGCACCTATGCATCTTGCCACGTGTCAAAGGACTGCAGGCATCTCTATTGCCTCTGGTGTCTCAGCAAGTTCCTCAGCTGCACCAAGTTCCTCAGCTGGACCCTCTCTGCTGAAGAAAAAGGCTACTGCTGGACGGGGTCCTCTCCTAAGTCCTAAGAAGAAGCAGGTAGTCTTCAATGTACCCTCTAACGATGATGAGGCTGATGAAGAAGAACTTGCAGAAATCTTTAGAGACCGACAAGAAAGGGCTGCTAGAGCCAAAAGGCACACCTATGGCGCTGCTGCTGGATCCAAGAGCGATCCTAGACTACATTGATCTCTGGCACAAGGACCCAAACACTCCTATGCCAGACTTCAAGCTGACGCCTGGCAAAAGTCACATGCTGACTCATTTCATCCAAGAGGAGAAATGGAAGTATGATAGGGCCAGACAGATCAAGAAATCGCAGTACAGAAAAGAGAAACTGCTGAGGAAAAATGTTGTCAAGATGAAACCTGAAGAACTCATCAAGATGCAGGCTGACATCAAAACCCTCAGCAATGAATTTGATGCATACTATGCTGACTGGAAAGGAGCCAAAGTCAGATTTGTGAAACTGACTGAGAAATTCACAAATGTTGCAGCCTCATCGCAACAAGAAGTTCCTCAAGTTGAACCTTCAGCTCAGCCCACTGAAGAACATTCCAGCACTGCTGATGACTTTCAGGCTGCTAAATAAAATGCTAGTTCCAGGGCTGATGACTCCATTCCACCTACTGAAGAAATTGCCAGGGCATCCACTAGTGGTGCGCCTGAAGAAACTGAAGAAGTCAGGGCAACTGCATCAGTTGCGCCTGAGGAAATTCAAACAGATTCCTCAGCTCCACCTGCGCCTACACCAACTCCTATCCTTCCATCTGCATTAGATGTGAAGAAGACCAAGACTGCAGAGCGAGCTGCAGTGAAGAAAAGGAAAGCATCAAGTGCTTCAGAATCTTCAGCTCCAAAGAAGATGAAGCCTATGACCAACTCGTTTGCAAATCCGATAGATGATGTTCCTATTTCCACCATGCCATCAAAGGACCTTGTTCCTTTTGGTGAAGACTATGCGATCCCAAGTGGATCAGATGAAGAAACTCAATCTGCTGCTTCGTCAGAGCAGATTGATGAAGAAATTGAAGTGGATGCGATCCCTTCAACCCTAGTGGTCTCATCACCAATGCCTCAGTTTACTGCTAAAGAGGCTGGTTTTGAAGAAATTGATGATGAATACGTGGACATTGGAAGCACAACTCCTTTAATGAATGATGAATTCTGGGAAAGTCAGCATCCCAACTCTCCTCTGTTCACACCTCTACAACAAATCCCTCAGTCCCTGTCGCGGGGGATGGCTGTCCCCCGCGGGCACCTATGGGGCCGGAGCCCCTTTCGTTGTCCGGAGGGGGGCGGAGGGAGCGCGGAGAGCAGATCGAAGCGGGCACACGGGCGGTTTACCCAGGTTCGGGCCGCGATGGACGCGTAAAACCCTACTCCTGCTTAGTTGTATTGAACTGGGGAGCTCGGGAGCTTGGGGAGCTAGCTGCACCGAGCGTATGGCTGTCTGGGTGCCGATTCTCCGAACCCCGGAACCCCGGAACCCCCTCTACGTCGCACACGGGCCTCCTTTTATTGCGCAAAGGGGTCACCGACAGGTGTCAACGTAGGAGAAAGGGGTAAAAGTGTAAAAGGGGTGGTAGCTGTAATAGTGCGGGAACGGTGGCGCTACAGTGCGGCACAGTGTTATCATACCTACTTCTGACGGTAGGGGACAAGGGCATTAAATGCCCGTCACGGTCGCCCGGACAGCACCGAGGCGGACCGTTAGGTGCGCCACCGTTCGCCACGATGGCGGCTGCATGCCACCGCATGCCCCAGGCTGCGCGGTGCCTCGCCACGTGCCCTCGGGGGAAGCCCCGGAGCGACGCGTGGCGGGCGAGCTGGAGCGCAGCCTTGAGGTGGCGATCTTGCCGCGGCAAGTGGCTTGCCGCGGGGGTCGTCTTCCTGTGCCTGATAGCGTGCCAGCTACCAGGCCTTGCCGGGGCGCTTGGCGCGCCACGGCGGGCTTCTCTTGTGATGCCTGGGTTCGGCCTTCCCGACAAGCTCCTCTTGTCGGGGGCTCGATCTTCTGTCTCGTCATACTTTGTTCTTGGATGGCCTTACATGGGCGCAGTCGTCCCGGCAAGCTCCTCTTGCCGGGGTCTTGTCTTCTCGGCCCGGCAAGCTCCTCTTGCCGGGGGCCTTGTCTTCTTGACCCGGCAAGCTCCTCTTGCCGGGGGCCTTGTCTTGAATGCTTGGTCTTCTCTTGGCGCTTCCGGGGCGGGCCTTGCCGCAGGGTGCTACAACTGCCCGTGCACAAGTCTGGGGTACTAAGGTACCCCTACTTTAGTACACCGACAGGAGCCCCCGGGCCTGGGCCACACACGGTGCCGAGCGTCGTTGGGCCAGGCCCTAACAGTGCACGGGCACGCGTGGCCTTGGTCGCGCTGCTCCTTAACTCCGCATCCGCCGCGCCTTCCCCAGGCGGCGCGCGCTTACCGCGGCGTCGCAGGGGGCGGGGCGTGCGAGGTGAGCGTGACGTGGGTGGCGTGCGCGGGGCTGAACCGCGCAGGCGCGCGTCACGTCGCGCACGATCTCTTGATTCGGAGAGGCGAAGCGTCCCCCCCCCTCCCACCTCTCCCTTATAGCGGAGGAGAGTAGGGGCGGTTCGCCTTTCCCTCGGTCACTACCCCTCTAAAACCTCTGCTACCTCCTCCTCTCAGAGGCAGCAGCGGTTTGTTCTTGGGGCGCCCGTCGTCGTCAGCTCCGGCGATCTCCCTCCCCTGCCTCCGCCATGGCCCCGAAGAGCGATAAGGCGAAGGGGAAGGCTGCGAAATCGGCCGAGGCGCTACAGCTTGAAGTGCTTCGGAAGGAGACGGCGACGTTCCCTCCCCAGCTCGGTGCGGTGGAGCTGAGGGACAAGTACTCCCTTTTCCTGCCGCTGTCAAATATGCCACGGAAACGGCTGGTTAGGGCAGCAGTAAGGCATTTTGTAATATAACTTTTCATCTTAGGCTATGCATCGCGCTGTTATCCCCTCTACTTGACCGGCGCCTTGTTTGTTTCCGCCCTACGCTTTCGGGGACTTGCCGGCGTAGGCCTCCGCCTTGCCACGGGCGCCGAGCGCGGGACGTCAGCGACCCGCTGGCGGGGCTACCACCGGCAAGAAACCTGGCCGCGGCTGGTTGCCGCTCACTCAGATTGTTGAGCAGGCTCAAAGCAAAGCAAACGGTGCGACAGCGGTCGCAGCACGCTTGGGGTGCCGGGCAAGCTCGAAACAAAGTGAGGACGCTACTCGGGGTGTAGCACACTCAAGTCGTTGAGCGGACTCGAAACGGGATGAGGGCGCGACCAGTCTCGTGCCGGTCCTTCCGCGCTCAGGCCTCTCAACCAAGGCTCGGTCGTTCGAGGGAGATAACTCTTAAAAATCAATGGAGCAATTGCTCGAGCTTCGGCAACTTATCTTCTCTTATCGCTTGCCGCTCGGTGGGGTAAAACCTCCTTGGGCAGCATCCAGCCCATCCCGGGGGTAGGTGAGGGCGCAGGGCCTCACGACCCTCCGGAGCTAGGCGTAGCTATGCTTGGGGATCCGCACCCCTCTCTGCGCCAAGGATCACATGCGACCGCGGCAAGACTTGGGCAGAGAGGATGGTTGGCGGAAACAGGTTCCGGCAACCGCGCTGGCGAAACTCCTCCCACGGTCGGCGTCGACTCGTTTGGATCTTGGCGGACGAAGCGCGCCGAAGAACGAGGTCGCCTTTTTCGCGGCTTCCGGCGCAATCCGCTGCGGCTACGGGAGCGGCGCATGGTTCGCTGGAAGCGATCGGTTCGCCCAGCAGCCGGAAGGCGGTCCTCCTCAAGGAGCAGCTGCTTCTTGCCCGAACTCTGCGCGAGCGGATACTCGAGGAGGGCCGCACACGAGCCCGTGGGAAGGAATGCCAAAGCTCGTCGGGAACCCCCGCTTCAACTGGACAGATCCTCGGATCCGCAGGAGCGGACTGTTCCCCGGCGTTCAGACCGCTGGTCTGCTCGCCGGAGCAAGGCTTACCGGGGACACCTGTTTCGACTGGACGGATCCTGGGATCCGCAGGAGCGGGCTGTCCCTCGGCGTCTTGTCGCGCCCCCTACCTGGCGCGCCAAAGATGTCGCGGGGGATGGCTGTCCCCCGCGGGCACCTATGGGGCCGGAGCCCCTTTCGTTGTCCGGAGGGGGGCGGAGGGAGCGCGGAGAGCAGATCGAAGCGGGCACACGGGCGGTTTACCCAGGTTCGGGCCGCGATGGACGCGTAAAACCCTACTCCTGCTTAGTTGTATTGAACTGGGGAGCTCGGGAGCTTGGGGAGCTAGCTGCACCGAGCGTATGGCTGTCTGGGTGCCGATTCTCCGAACCCCGGAACCCCGGAACCCCCTCTACGTCGCACACGGGCCTCCTTTTATAGCGCAAAGGGGTCACCGACAGGTGTCAACGTAGGAGAAAGGGGTAAAAATGTAAAAGGGGTGGTAGCTGTAATAGTGCGGGAACGGTGGCGCTACAGTGCGGCACAGTGTTATCATACCTACTTCTGACGGTAGGGGACAAGGGCATTAAATGCTCGTCACGGTCGCCCGGACAGCACCGAGGCGGACCGTTAGGTGCGCCACCGTTCGCCACGATGGCGGCTGCATGCCACCGCATGCCCCAGGCTGCGCGGTGCCTCGCCACGTGCCCTCGGGGGAAGCCCCGGAGCGACGCGTGGCGGGCGAGCTGGAGCGCAGCCTTGAGGTGGCGATCTTGCCGCGGCAAGTGGCTTGCCGCGGGGGTCGTCTTCCTGTGCCTGATAGCGTGCCAGCTACCAGGCCTTGCCGGGGCGCTTGGCGCGCCACGGCGGGCTTCTCTTGTGATGCCTGGGTTCGGCCTTCCCGACAAGCTCCTCTTGTCGGGGGCTCGATCTTCTGTCTCGTCATACTTTGTTCTTGGATGGCCTTACATGGGCGCAGTCGTCCCGGCAAGCTCCTCTTGCCGGGGTCTTGTCTTCTCGGCCCGGCAAGCTCCTCTTGCCGGGGGCCTTGTCTTCTTGACCCGGCAAGCTCCTCTTGCCGGGGGCCTTGTCTTGAATGCTTGGTCTTCTCTTGGCGCTTCCGGGGCGGGCCTTGCCGCAGGGTGCTACAACTGCCCGTGCACAAGTCTGGGGTACTAAGGTACCCCTACTTTAGTACACCGACAGTCCCCTGCACCAACTGTTCGAATGGGCTCCGAAGAATCTCATCCCACTGCATGTGTGCATGAAGAAATTCCTGCCGCTAGTGCTGAAGAAACTGCTATTGATCCTAAGACTGCACCTGAGGAGGAACCAGAAATTCCTCAGCCTGAAGAACCTGAGCTCGCGATTCCTGAGGTCGTGATGCAATTCACTGATACCCCTCTGCCAAAGACAAAGGATCCGTTCTCGAAGAAACAAAAGTTCAAAGCTGAAGACTTCTTTGGCGAGCATGTATTCTTCACTGACTACAATCCATATGACTCTGCTCGCATAAGGAAGAGGCGTTTCTGGACTGCCAGCTAGGCAAATTTCCATTCCTCTGTGCTATTCAACAAAGACAAAATCTTCGATCATGCACATATTCCTCACGTGGACAAAATCTTCGATCATGCACATATTCAAGGCTGAAGACTTCTTTGGCGAGCATGTATTCTTCACTGACTACAATCCATATGACTCTGCTCGCATAAGGAAGAGGCGTTTCTGGACTGCCAGCTAGGCAAATTTCTATTCCTCTGTGCTATTCAACAAATACAAAATCTTCGATCATGCACATATTCCTCACGTGGATATGGAGTCTCTGCCGTGCTTCGAGCCAGTCCTCAGTGTTCTTCACGACGCTGGGCTACTGAATTTTTGCACTGACATCTGTGATTGGAATGAAGAACTCATTGTTCAGTTCTATGCAACACTGCACATCACAGGCGATTCTGAAGATGTGAGATCATGGGTTATGGACTGGATGATAGAGAACACTCACTACAAGGCACCAGCATCTAAATTGCTTCGTGCCCTTCCACTTAGTCCTCCCACTGAAGATGCACGTTGTGTTTACAATGAACCTGAGCTTTCAAATCACTACATGCAAGTTATGATGAAGCCTTTGAAGCTAGGGCAGGCCCCTCGTACCAAATTCCTCGTCAAGGAATTACTCTATGTGCCTCGGACTGTCTATCGCATACTGACAAAGACAATGAGTCCTATCAAAGGCCATGACTCAACTGATGAAGAGGTCGTTAGCATCATGAAGAATATGCTTTTCAACATTATTCGTGGCGTTCCCGTCAACTTCCATGATTTCTTCATGAGGACTCTGGCCAATGTTGCTATGTCACCGTTTGAGCTGAAGCCTTACGCACCATGGATTATGAGATTCATCAGGACAAGGTCTTCACTCAAGTACAAAGCTGACACTCTGAACCACTGCAACTACTTGCCTCCAATTGAAGTACTCAAAAGGACATTTTCCTCAGCTGATGACAAAGGCAAGGCAACTGCTGTGATAGATGAAGGCATTCGTCCATTGGATGGTCAATTTCGCAAGGCTGCATCTTATTCCACCAATGATGACTCTGCCACACATGACTCTGCCGCAAACACTAACAAGCAAAATCCTCAAGCCACAGCACCCAGGGTGATGACTGATCGTGAGTTACTCCTCAGTCTTCATCAGAAGGTTGATCGCAATCACAAATGGGTCAAGCGTCAGTTTGGTTCAATTCTTCACAACATGACTGCAACACACAATGCAGTGAAGAAAAACCACTACTACCTCCATGAAACCCTCAACCGCACCTGGGCTGTTCTGTCTCAAGTTTACAGCGCTGAAGATCTGAAGACAATGGGTCTTAAAGAAGAGTTTGACAAGTCTACACCTCCTTCGAAGAAATTCAAGAAGGTCCAGGTTCCTTCTTTGGTGGCCAGTTCCTATTCTTCATCGCACGCCACTGATGAACATGAAGACTTGGACGACACTGCGGCAGGCCCTACTTCAACTACCGACCCCGACAACGCTGGCGCTCCTTCATCAACTTGATTACCTTCAGGGGCGTTAGTCCTCAGTTACGATCCTTTTGGTCATTCGATGACAAAGGGGGAGAAATCTGAGTTAGTCTTCAAGCGGGTCTATTCTAAGGGCGTTTTTTTGCTAAGTTACAACTCTCGTTCTTCCGAAACTTTTATTGGATCGAGTTGTAAACTTATATCCGATGGAGGTCTGATACTTCTGCTACTTTATTCTGCATGCTTATTCCTTGTTAATATTATCGCACGCATGCTGAAATACGTCAGTCACCATTTTTCATCATGCATTTCAAATTCTTCATATTATATATCAAATGCGTGTAGGAATTACGAGATATAGGGGGATATCTCCATGATTCATCTCTTCAAGTGTGCATTGCTTCAAAAGCAAATTCCTCACTATGCACAACTTCAGGGGGAGTTCTTCTATATCTTGCAATCAAATTCCTCAATATCAGTATTTACACTTCATATATTTATCCCCGTTGAAAACTTAACCTATATTGTCATCAATCACCAAAAAGGGGGAGATTGTAAGTGCATATAGTGCCCCTTAGTGATTTTGGGGTGTTGAAGACTTATAGGTTAAGGATCTAATGTGTTTGTGAGTGTACACAGGTCTATAAGTCTATGAGGAGTTTATATTTACAGTGAAAGTCGACCCCTAAAAATGAAGTTCTTCAACTGAAGACTTTGATATACCAAAGACTTTCTGAAGACTTTGAAAGTGAAGAAATTGGTGTGACCTTGAAGACTTGGTATTCATTCGAGGAACATGAATCGTGAAGACTTTTGTTTTCGTAGTTTCATTTTCTCTTTCTTGAGTCATAGGAAACACCGTACTGTTAAAGGGGGTCGAGGAAATACTAAGGAAAATTTTCCATTTGATGCTCTACTCAAATCCTACACCTACCAATCCCTTCGAGTGAAGCCATTGAAAATCTCATATAGTTCAGTCAATTTCTTCAGTGACAGAGACGCAGTTCTTCTAGTCACTGAGTACTTTGCTCTGATTGAGGAGTTAGGAATTCTCCAGTGCGGATTGCCTACACAGTGAGGAACATGATAGCCCTGAGGAATTTGTACCTCAAATTTCTGACCATTGCTGTGCTACACGCCAGCTGTCCCAAATATCTTATCCATCCAACGGTCATATCATTGAAGGGCATTTATGTCTTATCATGTCGGGCTGCTCCCTAGGCTATAAATAGCCGCCCCCTACAACCACTAGCTGGTTGGCTGCTCCGAGAGAAACTGACACTTGTCATTTGAGAGCAACCCATCCTCCGAGGACTTTGAGTGAAAATCATGAAGTGAGGAAAATCCAAAACCCAAACCCAAACACCTACAAACCCAAGGTGATTGAGCATCACTGAAGAGATTGATCCTGCGTGGATCCGACGCTTGTTACCTTTGAAGACTGTGCTTCTTCCAGACGGTTAGGCGTCATGGTCTAGAGCATCCAAGAGGAATTGTGGATCGCCGAGTGACCGAGTTTGTCAAGGTTCGGAAGTCACCTGAAGACTTACCACGAGTGATGGACGAGGACTGTGTGTCCTTAGTGCAAGGAGAATACGGTGAGGACTGGGTGTCCCGAGCTGCGTGCTCAGGACTGGGTGTCCGGGACTGTGTGTCCTCGAGTTTAAATACTCAGCCGCTCCAACCAGATGTACAACTGAGACATCAGTTGGAACTGGTCTACCAAATCATTGTCTTCACCAAGCACACTGATTCCATTTCCTCAACTCTTTCATTTCCTTAGTATTGTGATGTTCGTTTATCATATGTGTGTTTGAAGACTTTGATTGAAGACTTTCTCAATTTCCTCAGTTCAATTTCTTCAGTCTGTTTGTCTTCATCTAGAGCTATCCTGTGATTACGTTTTCTGTACTCTGTGTTTGTCTTCATTTCATCATGATGACTATGCTTGTTTACTGTTATGTCTACTTCTGAGTACTTATTCTGCTGCAAGTAGTTCTTCGCTAAGGAATTTCCTCACCTGCTAATTCCTCAGTGAAGAATTCATAAAAATCGCCTATTCACCCCCCCTCTAGTCGATATAACGCACTTTCAGAATAAAACCCATATACTCCAAATTGAAAATAATTTCAAAAGGACTTTAAATTTTTTTCTTCGAAACTTCCAACTCATATTTCATATGATTTGAAGAAGTCATTTTATCTTCTCTCATGAAAATTATTGAGTTGCTTAAAGTTTCTGAATTTGAAATATTTCCAAATGAAATTCAAATATTTTCAACAACCCTTTTCATTTATTCAAATGGAAGAAGTCATGTCATCTTCTCTCCTGGGTTTTGTGATGAAAAGAATTTGAATTCATGTAGATCATAAATGCAACATGAAAGTTTGGGAAAGTCCTTTTATTCCCTCTCATTTAACTTTCCAAAAGTTTCAAGTTTCACTCAATTTCACACAAGCAATCATACAATCAATCTAAACTATCTATTTAATATAACATTCCAAAATTTAGAATTTTGGGATGTTACAAACTGCACCTCTTTGTTTGATTCTATTGCTAGGAACGAATATAGGGTCATGCCAGCAGACATTGTCGCCTACCGGAACGCCCAGGCAGCGGCAGAGCAGGAGCCCCAGGAGTGGGATGCTCAGGTGCCGCCGCCCCAGCACGTCCATATGGGACCGGATGGCTACTATGGATAGTGATTACCAAGCTAGGCCAAAAGCCTAATCTTGGGGGAGTACGTATATCCACCGACATTACATTCATGTTGACACATTTCATTCCAGTTGTCGGTGTCCACACTTTTTCATTGTATTATCCATGTTATATTTATTTTATCGCTTTCTTCTTGTGTCCTTGAAAAACTTTGAGAAAATCCAAAAATATTTCTTGGTTCTTTTCGGTTTTTCTTTCTAGCTTAATTATTTGTAGTATTAAAAGAAAACCCAAACAGATTTCTCGATTCTTCTTTTGCTTGTTGGGAGCTTTCCCGTGTAAATAGTTTTCTCGTTTTTTTTCCTTCTTTAATTTGCTTTCTTCAAGAAAAACTAAAAACTCCAAAAATATTTCAGTGTGTTTCTTTGAAATTCTTTTCTTTTTTTTGAGTCGTACCAAGGGGAAGACCACGATGAAAATGTTGAGTCGCTCTCATATGCATTGTTGTTTATCTAACAAAGAGCTCACATAACCTTGTCTTCTCCTTTTTAATAAAATGTTGGAGATTCCAGCTTAGTCCACGACACTCATGCACTATTATTATTATCATCATATCATTCAATCGTGCAAGTGAAAGGCAATAATGATGATATTTAATGAAGTTACTATTGCAGAGAAAAGTGGGTATGAACTCAACGTTTTTTTGTAAATATGTTTAACTTAGTATCCATGATTCAGCATATTATGATCAAGCATGGTTGCAGTGAAAATTAGATATTATAGTTGCTCATGCCATGCTTAAGTAGCTAGGAGTGCATAATGATTTATCTTAGGTGTCAACATACATTAAAATGATTGTGATGTAGTATGATGATATGGTATCCTCCTCTGAATGTTTCAAGTGGCTTGACTTGGCGCATGTTCACGCGTGTAGTTGAATCAAAACCAACATAGCCTCTATAATATTTATGTTCATGGTGTCTGTATCCTACTCATGCTAGTATTCAATGTTAAATATTCATAATGCATGTTCATGGTCATTTTCGCTCTCTAGCTGGCCGCTTCTCAACCTATTTGCTAGCCTTCACCTCTACTAAGCGGAAATACTGCTTGTGCATCAAAATCCTTAAACCAAAGTTATTCCAGATGAGTGCACTATATCTACCTATATGCGGTATTACCCTGCTGTTCCAAGTAAATTTGCATGCGCCACCTCTAAAGTTTCAAATGAACATATGTTTTGTATGCCTGGACTGCTCAGGGAGTGACAGGGGGTGGTCAGTATCTTCCATGCTAAGCGGTTTATTCCCATGATGAGTGTTTATTCACTCGTCCTTGCACGAGAGGGGCTGGTAATAGGGATGCCCATTCCTGAAATAAAAAATTGTAAATAATTAAACAAAACTCCCCCGGGACTTTTGTTGGTACGGATGACACCCATGGATTCGGTTAGCCATGGCTTATGTTTGTTGGTGGAGGCGGAGTAAACTTTTACTTTTACCGCTTGGGAACTGCCGCTAATTTGTTTTGCATGGAAGATATTGAAAACTCTTGGTCGTAACACTAAGAAGAAGGGTGCACCTCACAAAATTATATTTATCTCTGATTTAAGCTTTGAGCTCTGGCACCTCTACAAATCCCTGCTTTGCTTTGCGAAGGGACTATCTATTTACTTCTTTGTTGAGTCATCACCTTCTCAAACAAGCGCCAGACCTGAGAGCACTATTGTCATCCTCATGCATTGTGTATAGTTAATGTTGAATGCATCATGACTGGATCCTTTCTACCATGAATTACAATGCTTAGTCGTTGCTTGAACTTTGGAGGTGCTCTGCATTTATGTTTTGCGGCATTAGAAATGGCTAGTGAGATACCACTGTAGTCATATTATATCATGATTGTTTTGACAGAGTGTTGGCATGCATTTGAGATAACTTATTATTGCTTGCTAGTTGATTATGTCATTGATATGAGTTAATTTAATTTCTAAGAGTTAATGTTGATATGGTTAATCATGATCTTTGTTGAAAACCTGGGTGCTATTGAAGCATATATATGTAAACGAGAACAAAATAGTTTGTAAAAGTTTTTATTTATCACTTTCAGTTTGTCAACTGAATTGCTTGATGACAAGCAATGGGTTAAGCTTGGTGGAGTTGATACGCCTCCATCATATATACTTTTCCTAACGCTTTTGCTCTTCTTTTGGACTCTAATTTGCATGATTCGAATGAAACTAACCTGGACTGACGCTTTTTTCAGCAGAAGTACCATGGTGTTGTTTTTGTGCAGAAATAAAAGATCTCGGAATTGGACGAAACTTTTTGGAGAATTATTTTGAAATATATAATAATTTTTGGAACCAAGACCCACTGGAGGGGTGATAGCTTGTATCAGCGTTGGTGTTTTCCACAAAGAGGAAAGGATGATGCAACACAACTTCGGTAGGTATTTCCCTTAGTTATGAAACCAAGATTATCGAACCAGTAGGAGAAGCAAGCAACACTATGTAAACGGTACCTGCACACAAAGAACAAATACTCGCAACACAACCCGTAAGAGGGGTTGTCAATCCCTTCCCGGTAAAAATATAGATTAAATAGTATGAGTTTGGATAAATAGATCTGAATAAAACACGAAATAAAAGATGCAAATAAAAAGTGCAGCAAGGTATTTTTGGGTTTTTGGAACAATATATCTGAAAACAAGAGCGAATAAAAAGTAGATCGGAAAACAATATGATAAAAGATAGACCCGGGGCCCATAGATTTCACTAGTGGCTTCTCTCGTGCAAAAAGCATATGGTGGGTAAACAAATTACTGTTGGGCATTTGATAGAACATTGAATAATTATGACGGTTGTCGATGTCAAAACTGGCAGATCTCGGGCAGGGGGTCCCAAGCTGTGTGTCATGGATCGATGAGTAACAGGAGACAGGGGACACAATGTTTACCCATGTTCGGGCCCTCGTAATGGAGGTAATACCCTATTTCCTGCTTGATTGATCCTGATGAATATAGAGATTACAAGAGTTGATCTACCTCGAGATCATATGTTGTGGTCTAAAACCAAAGGGTATGATGAATAATCTCATAATAATCTAGCCTCCCCCTATCGACTAGCCCAGCCTCGGCTTATATAATGTACCAGAGGCCTAGGATAACAAGAGTCCTAGTCGAATACATCGGTGGAGAGGAGTCCTTGTCTTGATCACCAAGTCTTGTGGAATCTTCCACGTGTATACATCGGTAGTCTGAACTGGCCCATGAGTAAACGGCCATGGGCGTCCTCGGCCCAATCCAACTGATCGGGAGACGACGTGGTGAGTACCCCTAGTCCAGGACACCGTCAGTAGCCCCCTGAACAGGTCTTCAAGTTGGGGACGCTCCTCGGTTCTTCCGAACTATTCTTCGTCGTCGGTCTTCGGTCTTGAAAACTGGTTCAACAAATATTCCCATCTTCTATCTTGAGGATTGCCGAGCTAAATCTGAAGATCTCACACGTCGGGTATCTGAGGAGCCCTTTAAGTCTTCGGCCTTTATCAATGCCTTGTTATTTTTATGCCAACCCTCGGGTTTGAAGTGTTTGTCGTGCGGTAGTGTCCTCTTGCATCCGAGCTCCAACGTCGGACTGCATTCGAGGTATCTTTTGCAGCCGAGCACCAACGCCGGACCGCTTCCGAGCTCCAATGCCGGAATGTATCCGAGCTCCAACGCCAGACTGTATCCGAAGAGTCTTGTTACAGCCGAGCTCCAATGCGAGACTGCTGATACGTCTCCAATGTATCTATAATTTTTTATTGTTCCATGCTATTATATTATCAGTTTTGGATGTTTATTGGGCTTTAATATGCTCTTTTATATTATTTTTGGGACTAACCTATTAACCGGAGGCCCACTACCAGTTGCTGTATGTTTTCCTATTTCAGTGTTTCGCAGAAAAGGAATATAAAACAGAATCCAAACGGAATGAAACCTTCGCGAGGATCTTTCTTGGAACAAGCGCAATCCAGGAGAATTGGAGTGGAAGTCGGAAACGCAAAGAGGCGGCCACGAGGTAGGAGGGCACGCCCCCACCCTCTTGGGCCCCTCTTAGCTCCACTGACGTACTCCTTTCGCCTATATATACCCTTGTACCCTAAAAACATCCAAGGGAGCCACAAAACCACTTTTCCATCGCCGCAATCTTCTGTACACGCGAGATCCCGTCTTGGGGCCTTTTCCGGCGATCTGTAGGAGTGGGATTTGATCACGGAGGGCTTCTACATCAACACCATAGCCTCTCCGATGATGTGTGAGTAGTTTACCACAGACCTTCGGGTCCATAGTTATTAGCTAGATGGCTTCTTCTCTCTCGTTGGTTCTCAATACAAAGTTCTCCTCGATGTTCATGGAGATCTATTCGATGTAATAATTTTTGCGGTGTGTTTGCTGAGATCCGATGAATTGTGGGTTTATGATCAAGATTATCTATGAACAATATTTGGATCTTCTCTGAATTCTTATATGCATGATTTGATATCTTTGCAAATCTCTTCGAATTATCGGTTTAGTTTGGCCTACTAGATTGATCTTTCTTGCAATGGGAGAAGTGCTTAGCTTTGGGTTCAATCTTGCGGTGTCCTTTCCCAGTGACAGTAGGGGCAGCAAGGCACGTATTGTATTGTTACCATCGAGGATAAAAAGATGGGGTTTATATCATATTTCTTGAGTTTATCACTCTACATCATGTCATCTTGCCTAATGCGTTACTATGTTCTTATGAACTTAATACTCTAGATACATGCTGGATAGCGGTCGATATGTGGAGTAATAGTAGTAGATGCAGAATTGTTTCGGTCTACTTGACACGGACGTGATGCCTATATTCATGATCACGCCTAGATAGTCTCATAACTATGCACTTTTCTATCAACTGCTCGACAGTAATTTGTTCGCCCACCGTAATATATGCTATCATGAGAGAAGCCACTAGTGAAACCTATGGCCCCCGAGTCTATTTTACATCATATTAGTTTCTCGTTGACTTGCCAATTTCTGTCGCCTTTTATTTTGCAATATTTATTTTCCAATCTATACAACAAAAAAATACCAAAAATATTTATCTTATTATCTTTATCAGATCCCACTTTTGCAAGTAGCAATGAAGGGATTGACAACCCCTTTATCGCGTTGGTTGCAAGGTTCTTGATTGTGTGTGCAGGTACTAGGTGACTTGCGTGCACTCTCCTACTGGATTGATACCTTGGTTCTCAAAAACTGAAGGAAATACTTACGCTACTTTGCTGCATCACCCTTTCCTCTTGAAGGGAAAACCAACGCATGCTCAAGAGGTAGCAAGAAGGATTTCTGCCGCAGTTGCCGGGGAGATCTATGCTCAAGTCAAGACAAACCAAGTACCCATCACAAACTCTTATCCCTCACATTACATTATTTGCCATTTGCCTCTCGTTTTCCTCTCCCCCACTTCACCTTTGCCTTTTCTTCGCCTTCTTCTCGTATGTCTTTTTGTTTGTGTTTCCATGTGCCTTCTATTTTCTTGCATCTTTGCTTGCTAAAAATCTATTGATATGTATCCACTTAAAGTGTTCTACTTGGATCATCTTCGATCTATATGTGCTCGTGCTGAAACCCCAACTAGTTTAGTTGAGGGAAAAATCTTTAGATGAGCATGCTCATTTTGTGCGTCATCATTTGTCTGAAAAGGGGAAGCTCTTATGGTATCAAATAAATAGTTTGCTATGCTATACTTGGAATCTTTGTGAAATTTATGATTTTACTTGTTGCTCCAAGAACCCTAAAAACACCTTCCCTACCTATGTGAGTTTAATGATAATGAAATCTTATCTTCTTATGGAAAGGGTGTTTATAGTTACTATGATATCGAACAAACTGAAGAATTTGTCGTTTTTAAGGGTGCTCATAAAGTTGCTTATTTGATTGAAAAGTATGATATTACTCTCTACAAATCTGAAAATTCTGACATACTTAAATATTGCTATGAAAACTATGCTCATAATGCCTATGCTAAGGAATTTATTGAGAGAATGACTGTTGCTTTAGAAAAAAAGTAATGATATGCACGAATCTACAGATAATTATGATTCTGATGATTTGATTGCAATATCCCTTGATGAACATGATGTTGCTATTCTTATGGCCATGATGCCAATATTTATGTAGATGAATTTGCTATAGTTCCTTATGTTAAACATGAGATTATTGCTATTGCACCCATACTTGATAGTTCCTTGAAAAAAAAGCATGACCGCAATGATGTTACTATAAATTCTCTTGATGCCAATTGTGCTAATAATAAGCAAAACCCTAAGCTTAAGGATGCTGGTTTTTGCTATGTCTACTACTTGTTGCAATGATCATGATTGGGGTGATTCCTCTTATGATCTTGAAAATTTATTTAAGCCCCATGATGAATATGAGATTGATAATAGTGTTTGCAATAATATTGAAACTGGGTTTGGAAGAGTGTCAACTTTAGATCCCACATATTTGGAGAATGTTCAATCTTATGGTATTTTTGATAAAAGTGGGTTTGGAGAGGTCATGACTTTAGTTAATGATAATCCCACTATTTTGGAAGAGTGTCAACTTCGCATGCATGTGGATCGTGTTGGGAATATGTTATGTGATAGCTATTTTGTTGAATTTTCCTATGATCCTACATGTAATTATTATGAGAGACGAAACTATGGTTGTAGAAATTTTCATGTTACTAAATTACCTCTCGTTATGTTGAGATTGCTATTGTTCCTTTCTTCCTCCTTGCATATGCTAGGTTTTGCTTGTCTTGATAATTTGTTTGCCTATAAAATGCCTATGCATACGAAGTATGTTAGACTTAAAAAAAATTGGCACATGTTTTATGATGCTCTCTTTGTGTATCAATTATTATATTTCATGTGAACATCATTGAAATCTTAATGCCTAGATAGGGGCGTTAAACGATAGCGCTTGTTGGGAGGCAACCCAATTTTATTTTTGTTCCTTGCTTTTTGTTCCTGTTTAGTAATAAATAATTCATCTAGCCTCTGTTTAGATGTGTTTTTATGTTTTAATTAGTGTTTGTGCCAAGTAGAACCTTTGGGAAGACTTGGGTGAAGTCTTTGTAATCTTGCTGTAAAAAACAGAAACTTTTGCGCTCACGAGATTAACTGCCATTTTTTTACTGGAGAGTACTTTTAGGTTGATTATGTTTGCAGACTCCTCACGTCCACCAGATTATTTCAGAATTTTTGTAGTTCCATAAGTATTCGTTTGATACAGATTACTACAGATTGTTATATTTTTGACAGATTCTGTTTTTTCGTGTGTTGTTTGCTTATTTTGATGAATCTATGGCTAGTATCGAGGGGTATGAACCATAGAGAAGTTGGAATACATTAGTTTTAACACCAATATAAATAAAGAATGAGTTCATTACAGTACCTTAAAGTGGTGGTTTGTTTTCTTATACTAACGGAGCTCATGAGATTTTCTGTTTAAGTTTTGTGTTGTGAAGTTTTCAAGTTTTTGGGTAAAGATTTGATGGATTTTGGAATAAGGAGTGGAAAGAGCCTAAGCTTGGGGATGCCCAAGGCACCCCAAGGTAAAATTCAAGGACAACGAAAAGCCTAAGCTTGGGGATGCCCTGCAAGGCATCCCCTCTTTCATCTTCGTCTATCGGTAACTTTACTTGAGGCTATATTTTTATTCACCACATGATATGTGTTTTCCTTGGAGCGTCTTGTATGATTTGAGTCTTTGCTTTTTAGTTTACCACAATCATCCTTGCTTTACACACCTATTGGAGAGACACACATGAGTCTGAATTTATTAGAATACTCTATGTGCTTCATTTATATCTTTTGAGCTAGATAATTTTGCTCTAGTGCTTCACTTATATGTTTTTAGAGCACAGTGGTGGTTTTATTTTATAGAAATTATTGATCTCTCATGCTTCATTTAAATTATTTTGGGAGTCTTTTAGAACATCATGGTTATTTGCTTTAGCTATAAAATTAGTTCTAATATGATAGGCATCCAAGATGGGTATAATAAAAACTTTCATATAGAGTGCATACAACACTATGAGAAGTTTGATACTTGATAATTGTTTTGAGATATAAAGATGGTGATATTAGAGTCGTGCTGGTTGAGTAATTGTGAAATTGATAAATACTTGTGTTGAGGTTTGCAAGTCCCATAGCATGCACGTATGGTAACCGTTGTGTGACAAATTTGAACCATGAGGTGTTCTTTGATTGGTTTCCTTATGAGTGGCGGTCGGGGATGAGCGATGGTCTTTTCCTACCAATCTATCCCCCTAGGAGCATGCACGTAGTGCTTGATTTCGATGACTTGTAGATTTTTTCAATAAGTATGTGAGTCCTTTATGACTAATGTTGAGTCAATGGATTATACGCACTCTCACCCTTCCATCATTGCTAGCCTCTTCGGTACAATGCATTGCCCTTTCTCACCTCGAGAGTTGGTGCAAACTTCCCCGGTGCATCCAAACCCCATGGTTTTTCCCTTGAAGAGGAAAGGGTGATGTTGTAAAGTATCGTAAGTATTTCCCTCGGTTTTTGAGAACCAAGGTATCAATCCATTAGGAGGCTACGCTCAAGTCCCTCGCACCTACACAAGCAAATAAGAACCTCGCAACCAAAGTGATAAAGGGGTTTTCAATCCCTTCACGGTCACTTACGAGAGTGAGATCTGATAGATGATAAGATAATATTTTTGGTATTTTTACGATAAAGAGTAAAAGTAAAGAAAGCAAGTAAACGGTAATGGAAATAAGGGAAGATTTATTTGATGGAAAATAGACCCGGGGGCCATAGGTTTCACTAGTGGCTTTTCTCAAGAGCATAAGTATTACAGTGGGTGAACAAATTACTGTCGAGCAATTGATAGAATTGAGCATAGTTATGAGAATATCTAGGTATGATCATGTATATAGGCATCACATCCGTGACAAGTAGACCGACTCCTGCCTGCATCTACTACTATTACTCCACACATCGACCGTTGTCCAGCATGCATCTAGAGTATTAAGTTCAAAAGAACAGAGTAACACTTTAAGTATGATGACATGATGTAGAGGGATAAACTCATGCAATATGATATAAACCCCATCATGTTATCCTCGATGGCAACAATACAATACATGCCTTGCTGCCCCTGCTATCACTAGGAAAGGACACCGCGAGATTGAACCCAAAGCTAAGCGCTTCTCCCTTTGCAAGAAAGATCAATCTAGTAGGCCAAACCAAACTGATAGTTCGAAAAGACTTGCGAAGATAATCAATCATACATAAAAGAATTCAGAGAAGATTCAAATATTGTTCACAGGTAATATGGATCATAAACCCACAATTCATCGGTCCCGACAAACACACCGCAAAATAAGATTACATCGAATAGATCTCCAAGAGAATCAAGGAGAACTTTGTATTGATATCCAAAGAGAGAGAAGAAGCCATCTAGCTAATAACTATGGACCCGAAGGTCTGAGGTAAACTACTCACACATCATCGGAGAGGCTATGGTGTTGATGTAGAAGCCCTCCATGATCAATGCCCCCGCCGGCAGGACGCCGGAAAAGGCCCCATAATGGGATCTCACGGGTCTAGAAGGTTGCGGCGGCGGAATTAGGTTTTCGTGGATGCCTCTGATGGTTTGGGGGTACGTAGGTATATATAGGAGGAAGAAGTACGTCGGTGGAGCAACATGGGCCCCATGAGGGTGGAGGGCGCACCCAGGGGGTAGGCGCGCCCCCTGCCTCGTGCTTTCCTTGTTGATTACTTTACGTGGACTCCAAGTCCTCTTGATCACGTTTGTTCCAAAAATAACATTCCCGAAGGTTTCATTCCGTTTGGACTCCGTTTGATATTATTTTTCTGCTAAACTCTGAAATAGGCAAAAAACAACAAATTGGGCTATGGCCTCCGGTTAATAGGTTAGTCCCAAAAAGAATATAAAAGTGTATAAATAAGCCCATTAAACATCCAAAACAGAATATATAATAGCATGGAACAATAAAAAATTATAGATACGTTTGAGACGTATCAAGCATCCCCAAGCTTAATTCCTGCTCGTCCTCGAGTAGGTAAATGCTAAAAATAGAATTTTTGATGTGGAATGCTTCTTGGCATACTTCTTAATGTAAATTTTTTATTGTGGCATGAATATTTAGGTCTGAAAGATTCAAGATAAAAGTTTAATGTTGACATAAAAACAATAATACTTCAAACATGCTAACCAAGCAATTATATCTTATCAAAATAACATAGCCAGAGAAAGCTTATCCCTACAAAATCATATGGTTAGGCTATGTTTCAATATTGTCACACAAACGTTCTCATCATGCATAACCCCGATGACAAGCCGAGCAATTGGTTCATACATTTAACGCGCTTCAGCCTTTCAACTCTTACGCAATACAAGAGCGCAAGCCATGGATATAGCACTATTGGTGGAGTAAAGTATAATGATGGGGGTTATGAGAGAAGACAAAAAGGGTAGAAAGTCTCACATTAACGCGGCTAATCAATAGGCCATGGAGATGCCCATCAATTGATGTCAATGAGAGGAGTAGGGATTGTCATGCAATGGATGCACTAGAGCTATAAATATATGAAAGCTCAACAAGGAAACTAAGTGGGTGTGCATCACTTGCTTGCTCACGAAGACCTAGGGCATTTTGAGGAAACCCATCATGGAATATACAAGCCAAGTTCTATAATGAAAAATTCCCACTAGTATATGAAGGTGACAACATAGGAGACTCTCTATCATGAAAATCATGGTGCTACTTTGAAACGCAAATGTGGAAAAGGATATTAACGTTGTTCCTTCTCTCTTTTTCTCTCATCATTTTTTTGTTGGGCCTTTTTTTGGCCTCTTTTTTTTATTATCCCGAATCTCATCCCGACTTGTGGGGGAATCATAGTCTCCATCATCCTTTCCTCACATGGGACAATGCTCTAATAATGATGATCATCACACTTTTATTACTTACAACTCAACAATTACAACTCAATACTTAGAACAAAATATGACTCTATGTGAATGCCTCCAGCGGTGTACCGGGATACGCGATGAATCAAGAGTGACATGTATGGAAAAATTATGAATGGTGGGTTTGCCACAAAATACGATGTCAACTACATGATCATGCAAAGCAATATGACAATGATTAAGCGTGTCATAATAAACGGAACGGTGGAAAGTTGCATGGCAATATATCTCGGAATGGCTATGGAAATGCCATAATAAGTAGGTATGGTGGCTGTTTTGAGAAAGATATAAGGAGGCTTATGTGTGATAGAGCGCATCATATCACGGGGTTTGGATGCACCAACGAAGTTTGCACCAACCCTCAATGTGAGAAAGGGCAATGCGCGGTACCGTAGAGGCTAGAAAATTGTGGAAGGTTGAGAGTGCGTATAATCCATGGACTCACGTTAGTCATAAAGAACTCATATACTTATTGCAAAAATTTATTAGACCTCGAAGCAAAGTACTACTACGCATGCCCCTAGAGGGATAGATTGGTAGGAAAGGACCATCGCTCGTCCACGACCGCCACTCATAAGGAAAGCAATAAAAGAACACCTATGTGTCAAAATTGTTACACAACTTTTACCATACGTGCATGGTACGGGACTTGCCAACTTTAACAAAAGCATTTCTCAATCTCACAATTACTCAACTAGCACACTCTAATATTACCACCTTTATATCTCAAAACACTTATCAAGTATCTAACTTCACATGATATTTAATGAACTCAATATGGAAGATTAGTTTCATGATTAAAGCAAATTATCATGCTGTTTAAGACTCTCCAAATAATATAAGTGAAGCTTGAGAGTTCAACAATTTCTATCAAATATAACCACCGCCGTGCTCTAAAAGATATAAGTGAAGCACTAGAGCAAAACTATATAGCTCAAAGAATACAAGTGAAGCACAGAGAGTATTCTAACAAATTCTGAATCATGTGTGTCTCTCTCAAAATACGTGTACAGCAAGGATGATTGTGGCAAACTAACAAATAAAGACTCAAATCATACAAGACGCTCCAAGCATAACACATATCATGTGGTGAATAAAAATATAGCTCCAAGTAAATTTACCGATGGATGAGGACGAAAGAGGGGATGCCTTCCGGGGCATCCCCAAGCTTTGGCTTTTTGGTGTCCTTGGATTATCTTGGGGGTGCCATGGGCATCCCCAAGCTTAGGCTCTTGCCACTCCTTGTTCCATACTCCATCAAATCTTTACCCAAAACTTGAAAACTTCACAACACAAAACTTAACAGAAAATCTCGTGAGCTCCGTTAGCGAAAGAAAACAAAACACCACTTCAAGATACTGTATTGAACTCATTATTTATTTACATTGGTTTTAAACCTACTTTATTCCAACATATCTATGGTTTATAAACTATTTTACTAGCCATAGATTCATCAAAATAAGCAAACAACACACGAAAAACAGAATCTGTCAAAAACAGAACAGTCTGTAGTAATATGTAACTAATGGAAACTTCTGGAATTCCAAAAATTCTGCAAAAATAGGAAGATCTAAATAATTTGTTTATTGATCTGCCGCAATTGGAATCAATATTATATCACATTCTGGTAATTTTTAACAATTGTTTTCGTGAACAGAAAGTTTCTGGAATTTTCAGCAAGATCAAATAACTATCATCCAAGAAGGTCCTATAGGTTTAACTTGGCACAAACACTAATTAAAACATAAAAACAAATATAACCAGAGGCTAGATCAAAGATTTATTCCTAAACTGAAGCAAAAAACTAAAAATAAAATTAGGTTGCCTCCCAACAAGCGCTATCGTTTAACGCCCCTAGCTAGGCAAAAAAATACGGATAGATCTAGGTATTGCCATCTTTGGTAGGCAATTCCAATAATACTCCTATCACCCCTAGGGGTTTCTTCATTTTTATTAATAATAAAAATTCTAGGCATGAAATCAAAGAAATCTCTAGTGGCAAAAGGTTCTTTAAGGATAGCAAAAAAATCGGGGTGAACACTTATAGTTTTGAGGTCTGCCTTCCCTTTACTAGAAGTTTCACCCTTATTCTTAGGAACATACAATAACTTGGCAATCTTAGCATTAGAAGGAGTGTTTTTCATGGAAGAAAAGGCGGATCCTAGGTTGGTGATAATATCCTCAATTTTATCAATTCTAGTGGAATCTTGATCTATTTTTTCATTAACCATAGGTCCCTTTTCTTTAGAATTCTTAAGAGCAACTCCTACCTTAGATCCGTACTGGGTAATTTGGTTGTGGATCTTTTTATCCAAATTTTCAATCAACTCTACGGTGGTAACCACATTTTCAATAATTTGAAGCCGTTGCATCACATGTTCCAAAGTTAAAATAGTTCCATTAACCAAAAGAGGTGGTGGGCCAAACAAGTATATCATAGCATTATAAGAATCAAAAGTGTATGGCTTCCCAAGAAATTTCCGTAGGTAATGATATCAAGAATATATCTATTCCAAGGTGTGACGCCTACATAAAAATTGCAAAGAAGAACGGAAGTAGATTGCTTTCTAGCACATCTATTTTGAGCGTTGCAAATTCTATACCAAGCATATTTTAGATTTTCTCCCTCCATTTGTTTAATATTAAGAACTTCATTCTATGGAGACAAAGGGGTAGATAAAGGACTAGCCATAATGGCACACGAAAGGCGAAACAGAGGCAAACAGAAAGAGAGAGCGAATAAAACGGTAAGGGTGAACTGGGGTAGAGGAAAATGAGAGGCAAATGGCAAATAATGTAATGCGAGGGATAAGGGTTTGTGATGGCTACTTGGTATGTTGACTTTTGCGTAGACTCCCCGGCAACGGCGCCAGAAATCCTTCTTGCTACCTCTTGATCACTGCTTGGTTTTTCCCTTGAAGAGGAAAGGGTGATGCAGTAAAGTAGCGTAAGTATTTCACTCAGTCTTTGAGAACCAAGGTGTCAGTCTAGTAGGAGGCTACGCTCGAGTCCCTCACACCTACAAAAACAAATAAGAACCTCGCAACCAACGCGATAAAGGGGTTGTCAATCCCTTCATGGTCACTTACGAGAGTGAGATCTGATAGGTATGATAAGATAATATTTTTGGTATTTTTATGATAAAGAGTAAAAGTAAAGAAAGCAAGTAAACGGTAACGGAAATAACGGAAGATTTATATGATGGAAAATAGACCCGGGGGCCATAGGTTTCACTAGTGGCTTCTCTCAAGAGCATAAGTATTACGGTGGGTGAACAGTTACTGTCGAGCAATTGATAGAATTGAGCATAGTTATGAGAATATCTAGGTATGATCATGTATATAGGCATCACGTACGTGACAATTAGACCGACTCCTGCCTGCATCTACTACTATTACTCCAGACATCGACTACTATCCAGCATGCATCTACAGTACTAAGTTCAAAAGAACAGAGTAACGATTTAAGTATGACGACATGATATAGAGGGATAAACTCATGAAGTATGATATAAACCCCATCTTGTTATCCTCGATGGCAACAATACAATACATGCCTTGCTGCCCCTGCTGTCACTTGGAAAGGACACGCAAGATTGAACCCAAAGATAAGCACTTCTCCCATTGCAAGAAAGGTCAATCTAGTAGGCCAAACCAAACTGACAATTCGAAGAGACTTGCAAAGATAACCTATCATACATAAAAGAATTCAGAGAAGATTCAAATATTGTTCGTAGATAATCTTGATCATAAACCCTCAATTCATCGGTCTCGACAAACACACCGCAAAAGAAGATCACAACGAATAGATCTCCAAGAGAATCGAGGAGAACTTTGTATTGAGATCCAAAGAGAGAGAAGAAGCCATCTAGCTAATAACTATGGACCCGAAGGTCTAGGGTAAACTACTCACACATCATCGGAGAGGCTATGGTGTTGATGTAGAAGCCCTCCATGACCAATGCCCCCTCCCGCAGAACGCCGAAAAAGGCCGCAAGATGGGATCTCACAGGTACAGAAGGTTGCGGCGGTGGAATTAGGTTTTCGTGGATGCCACTGATCGTTTGGGAGTACGTAGGTATATATAGGAGGAAGACGTACGTTGGTGGAGCAACGTGGACCCCATGAGGGTGGAGGGCGCGCCCCCTGCCTCGTGCTCTCCTCATTGATTACTTTACGTGAACTCCAAGTCCTCTGGATCACGTTTGTTCCAAAAATTACGTTCCTGAAGGTTTCATTCCGTTTGGACTCCGTTTGATATTCTTTTTTGCGAAACTCTGAAATAGGCAAAAAATTAGCAATTTGGGTTGGGCCTCCGGTTAATAGATTAGTCCCAAAAAGAATATAGAAGTGTATAAATAAGCCCATTAAACATCCAAAACGGAATATATAATAGCATGGAACAATAAAAAAATATAGATACGTTGGAGACGTATCATACGCTCTATCATACATAAGCCTCCTTATATCTTCCTCAAAACAGCCGCCATACCTACCTATTATGGCATTTCCATAGCCATTCCGAGATAAATTGCCATGCAACTTTCCACCGTTCCGTTTATTATGACACGCTTCATCATTGTCATATTGCCTTGCATGATCATGTAGTTGACATCATATTTGTGGCAAGGCCACCATGTATAATCTTTCATACATGTCACTCTTGATTCATTGCCCATACTAGTACACTACAAGAGGCATCTACATAGAGTCATATTTTGTTCTAAGTATCGAGTTGTAATTCTTGAGTTGTAAGTAAACAAAAGTGTGATGATCTTCATTATTAGAGCATTGTCCCATGTGAGGAAAGGATGATGGAGACTATGATTCCCCCACAAGTCGGGATGAGACTCCGGACGAAAAAAAGAGGCCAAAAAAGAGAAGTCCAAAAAAAGAAAAAATTTGAGAGAAAAACAGAGAAGGGGCAATGTTACTATTCTTTTTCCACACTTCTGCTTTAAAGTAGCACCATGATCTTCATGATAGAGAGTCTCTTGTTTTGTCACTTTAATATACTATTGGGAATTTTTCATTATAGAACTTGTCTTGTATATTCCAATGATGGGCTTCCTCAAAATGCCCTAGGTCTTCGTGAGCAAGCAAGTTGGATGCACACCCACTTAGTTTCTTTTGTTGAGCTTTCATACATTTATAGCTCTAGTGCATCCGTTGCATGGCAATCCCTACTCCTCGCATGGACATCAATTGATGGGCATCTCCATAGCCCGTTGATTAGCCGCGTCGATGTGAGACTTTCTCCTTTTTTTTGCTTCTCCACACAACCTCCATCATCATATTCTATTCCACCTATAGTGCTATGTCCATGGCTCGCGCTCATATATTGCTGAAAGTTGAAAAAGTATGAGAATGCTAAAGTATGAAACAATTGCTTGGCTTCTCATCAGGGTTGTGCATGATGAGAGCATTTTGTGTGACAAAAATGAAGCATGGCTAAACTATATGATTTTGTAGGGATGAGCTTTCTTTAGCTATGTTATTTTGAGAAGACATAATTGCTTGGTTAGTATGCTTGAAGTATTATTATTATTATGTCAATATTAAACTTTTGTCTTGAATCTTTTGGATCTAAACATTCATGCCACAGTAAAGAAAATTACATTGAAAATTATGTTAGGTAGCATTCCACATCAAAAAAATCTGCTTTTATCATTGTCCTACTCGAGGACGAGCAAGAATTAAGCTTGGGGATGCTGATACGTCTCCAACGTATCTATAATTTTTTATCATTCCATGCTATTATATTATCTGTTTTGGATGTTTAATGGGCTTCAATATGCCCTTTTATATTATTTCTAGGACTAACCTATTAACCGGAGGCCCAGTGTGAGTTGCTGTTTTTTTTGCCTATTTCTGTGTTTCATAGAAAAGGAATATCAAACGAATCCAAACGGAACGAAACCTTCGCGAGGATCTTTCTTGGAACAAACGCAATCCAGGAGACTTGGAGTGCAAATCAAAGACACAATGAGGCGGCCACGAGGCAGGAGGGTGTGCCCCCACCCTCGTGGGGCCCTCATAGCTCCACCGACGTACTCCTTTCGCCTATATATATATACGCTTGTACCCTAAAAACATCCAGGGGATCCACGAAACCACTTTTCCACCACCGCAACCTTATGTACCCGTGAGATCCCATCTTGGGGCCTTTTCCGGCGATCTGCCGGAGGGGGATTCGATCACGGAGGGCTTCTAAATCAACACCACAGCCTCTCCGATGATGTGTGAGTAGTTTACCACAGACCTTCGGGTCCATAGTTATTAGCTAGATGGCTTCTTCTCTCTCTTTGGTTCTGAATACAAAGTTCTCCTCGATGTTCTTGGAGATATATTCAATGTAATACTTTTTGCGGTGTGTTTGCCTAGATCCGATGAATTGTGGATTTATGATCAAGATTATCTATGAACAATATTTGGTTCATCTCTGAATTCTCATATGCATGATTTGATATCTTTGCAAGTCTCTTCAAATTATCGGTTTAGTTTGGCCTACTAGATTGATCTTTCTTGCAATGGGAGAAGTGCTTAGCTTTGGGTTCAATCTTGCGGTGTCCTTTCCCAGTGGTAGTAGGGGCAGCAAGGCACGTATTGTATTGTTGCCATCGAGGTTAAATAGATGGGGTTTATATCATATTGCTTGAGTTTATCCCTCTACATCATGTCATCTTGCCTAATGTGTTACTCTGTTCTTATGAACTTAATACTCTAGATGCATGTTGGATAGCGGTCGATGTGTGGAGTAATTGTAGTAGATGCAGTATCGTTTCGGTCTACTTGACACGGACGTGATGCCTATATTTATGATCATCCCTAGATAGTCTCATAACTATGCGCTTTTCTATCAATTGCTTGGCAGTAATTTCTTCACCCACCGTAATATATGCTATCATTAGAGAAGCCACTAGTGAAACCTGTCGGTGTACTAAAGTAGGGGTACCTTAGTACCCCAGACTTGTGCACGGGCAGTTGCAGCACCCTGCGGCGAGGCCCGCCCCGGAAGCGCCAAGAGAAGACCAAGCATTCAAGACAAGGCCCCCGGCAAGAGGAGCTTGCCGGGTCAAGAAGACAGGGCCCCCGGCAAGAGGAGCTTGCCGGGCCGAAAAGACAAGACCCCGGCAAGAGGAGCTTGCCGGGACGACTGCGCCCATGAAAGGCCATCCAAGAACAAAGTATAAAGAGACAGAAGATCGAGCCCCCGACAAGAGGAGCTTGTCGGGAAGGCCGAACCCAGGCATCACAAGAGAAGCCCGCCGTGGCGCGCCAAACGCCCCGGCAAGGCCTGATAGCTGGCACGCTATCGGGCACAGGAAGACGACCCCCGCGGCAAGCCACTTGCCGCGGCAAGATCGCCACCTCAAGGCTGCGCTCCAGCTCGCCCGCCACGCGTCGCTCCGGGGCTTCCCCCGAGGGCACGTGGCGAGGCACCGCGCAGCCTGGGGCATGCGGTGGCATGCAGACCGCCATCGTGGCGAACGGTGGCGCACCTAACGGTCCGCCTCGGTGCTGTCCGAGCGACCGTGACGGGCATTTAATGCCCTTGTCCCCTACCGTCAGAAGTAGGTATGATAACACTGTGCCGCGCTGTAGCGCCACCGTTCCCGCACTATTACAGCTACCACCCCTTTTACACTTTTACCCCTTTCTCCTACGTTGACACCTGTCGGTGACCCCTTTGCGCTATAAAAGGAGGCCCGTGTGCGACGTAGAGGGGGTTCGGTTCCAGAGAGGTTCCGGGGTTCGGAGAATCGGCACACAGACAGCCATACGCTCGGTGCAGCTAGCTCCCCAAGCTCCCGAGCTCCCCAGTTCAATACAACTAAGCAGGAGTAGGGTTTTACGCGTCCATCGCGGCCCGAACCTGGGTAAACCGCCTGTGTGCTCGCTTCGATCTGCTCTCCGCGCTCCCTCCGCCCCCCTCCGGACAACGAAAGGGGCTCCGGCCCCATAGGTGCCCGCGGGGGACAGCCCGTCCGCCCCGACATCTTTGGCGCGCCAGGTAGGGGCTTGCGCGGCAGGACACCAAGGGACAGCCCGCTCCTGCGGATCCCAGGATCCGTCCAGTCGAAGCAGGTGTCCCCGGTAAGCCTTGCTCCGGCGAGCAGACCAGCGGTCTGAACGCCGGGGAACAGTCCGCTCCTGCGGATCCAAGTATCTGTCCAGTTGAAGCGGGGGTTCCCGACGAGCTTTGGCATTCCTTCCCACGGGCTCGCGTGCGGCCCTCCTCGAGTACCCGCCCGCGCAGAGTTCGGGCAAGAAGCAGCTGCTCCTTGAGGAGGACCGCCTTCCGGCCGCTGGGCGAACCGCTCGCTTCCAGCGAACCCTGCGCCGCTCCCGTAGCCGCAGCGGGTAGCGCCGGAAGCCGCGAAAAAGGCGACCTCGTTCTTCGGCGCGCTTCGTCCGCCAAGATCCAAACGAGTCGACGCCGACCGTGGGAGGAGTTTCGCCAGCGCGGTTGCCGGAACCTGTTTCCGCCAACCATCCTCTCTGCCCAAGTCTTGCCGCGGTCGCATGTGATCCTTGGCGCAGAGAGGGGCGCGGGTCCCCAAGCATAGCTACGCCTAGCCCCGGAAGGTCGCGAGGCCCTGCGCCCTCACCTACCCCCAGGATGGGCTGGATGCTGCCCAAGGAGGTTTTACCCCACCGAGCGGCGAGCGATAAGAGAAGATAAGTTGCCGAAGCTCGAGCAATTGCTCCGTTGATTTTTGAGAGTTATCTCCCTCGAACGACCGAGCCTTGGTTGAGAGGCCTGAGCGCGGAAGGACCGGCACGAGACTGGTTGCGCCCTCGTTCCGTTTCGAGTCCGCTCAACGACTCGAGTGTGCTACACCCCGAGTAGCGTCCCCACTTTGTTTCGAGCTTGCCCGGCACCCCAAGCGTGCTGCGACCGCAGTCGCACCGTTTGCTTTGCTTTGAGCCTGCTCAACAATCTGAGTGAGCGGCAACCAGCCGCGGCCAGGTTTCTTGCCGGTGGTAGCCCCGCCAGCGGGTCGCTGACGCCCCGCGCTCGGCGCCCGTGGCAAGGCGAAGGCCTACGCCGGCAAGTCCCCGAAAGCGTAGGGCGGAAACAAACAAGGCGCCGGTCAAGTAGAGGGGATAACAGCGCGATGCATAGCTTAAGATGAAAAGTTATATTACAAAATGCCTTACTGCTGCCCTAACCAGCCGTTTCCGTGGCATATTTGACAGCGGCAGGGAAAGAGAGATAAAAGAAAGGGGCAGGCGGGCCTAATCTACGCGGTCACCCTCGATCCTCTTGACCCCGGCCGCCTTCTTGACGATAGGGGCGATGAGGGCCTGGATCCCCGTCAGGTCTGCGTTCTCCGGCAAGGGCCTGAGGACGTTGGTAAGCCTGATGTCGGGATTGCGGAAAACGATCTTCGCCAGCACCCTCTCGAGGGCCCCGGAGATGGCCCCCCGCATCTCGTCGGCCCGCTCCTTCGGGAGCGACATTCGGAGGTGCTGGAGCGCCTGCGCCACCCCTTGGAAGAAGGAAGTGAGCTTGGCGCTGGGCGCGGCGTCCTTGTCGGCGGGAGACTGGTGGCCCTCGATCCCCAGCAGCGTCAGCTCCTTGTCGATGGTGGCGGCGATGTCGACGAGGCCCTCGGTCCACCGCTCCACTGTATCCCTGAAGGTGTTCTGAGAAGCGGCGGCGCGCCTCAGCAGCTCCTCGCTGCCGTCGACCTCTTTCCGTAAGGCCGCCTCCTTCTCCTTAGCGCTGTCCAGCGCTTTGCCGAGCGCCTCCAATTTCAGTTCCAGAGTGGAGTTGGAGTTCTTGGCGGCGTCAAGCTCCCGGATCTTCTCGGCGAAGCGACCCTGAAGCTCACCAAGGGTGAGCGCACCCTTCTCGCGCTCCAGCCGGAGCGCGGCGAGCTCCTCGTCCTTCGCCTTGAGGTCAGAATCGAGCTGCGCCACCATCGCCTCCAGCCCCTTCTTGGTGATCTCAGCGGCTGCGGCAGCGTCCCGCGCCTTCTTCAGATCTCCGCTGAGCGCCCGCTCACGTGCGGCAGCCTCCTCCTCGTGGTCGGCGAGGCTGGCCGTTTCCAGCACCAGCTCGCCTTCCCGCGCGGGTAGCTCCGCGGCGGCAAGCCTCTGCTGCTCCTCGGCCTCCCCGTCGCCCACGGGGACATCCGCACCGTCCGCCTCCTGGGCGCCGGCGACGTCGTCGGCATCGCCACGCGCGCCCTCCTCGACAACGGCCTCAGACTTTGTCGGATCCGAGGCGGGCGCCGCGCTCGCCGCGCCCGGGGGACCGTCGGCCGCATCCCCTGTCGGAAGGTCCTCCCTTGCCGAGGATCTCTCCCTTGGCGGGGTAGCGGACTCGGTCGGCACGGCGGAGGTGCCCTCTGGATGCGCCCGCCGGAGCTGCTCCGCTCCTGCCCAAAAGCAACAACTTCGCATCAACAACAAGAAGAGGGAGGGCTCGCGTACGCGCCAAGCAGCAAGGGCGAATCATGTGCTCACGCTGGGGGCTGCGCTGCGAGCCGCCCTGAGGACCCCTTGCCGGGTCCGGTAAGGGCGCCTCCGGCACGACCTCGCTTGCCGGGGGAGATTCGTCATCAAGGATGACCGACGGGATCCTCGATCTCTTCGCTCTCCTCTGGGCCAGGGTCCTGAGAAGGGGACCGGGTCAAAGGAAGAGCGAATGAGCTGTCGAACAGGACGAACCATCAAGAAAAAAAGGATATGAGCTCCATGGGGAACTTACTCTCCGTCCCCCTCGTCGTCGGAGCTGAGCGCTGAATAGTCGAAAACCGGCTCGGCCCTGACACGGGGAGGCGGGGGAGTGGGCTCCCGAGGCCGCTTGGCGAGGGCTGTAGATGACTCCGCCCCCGTCGACGCCGCGGCACGGGGCGCGGCGGCAACCGAAGCCCCAGCCCGCGGGGACCCCGCTCCCGCCGCCGACCCGGCCCTGCGGAGGCGCCTCCTCGGCCGGGCCGGGGGCTCCGCCTGCGACGAGCCGCCCGGAGGCTCCAGGAAGGCAATGCCGACCTCCGGCAAGCCGCTCGCGTCTTGGGCGGGCTCGTCCTCGCCGCCGAGCCCGGCCGGTTCCCCCTGGTCGACAAGTTCCATCGGGTCGGCGAGGCTCTCCGCCTCCGCCGCCTCCGCCTCGGCCACGGTGAACCCAGCTTCGCCTGCAGCCGCGGCGGCCGCCGCCTCCTCCATCCTGGAGGCAATGTAAGCTAGCTCCGCCGCGGTGGTGGCTCGGGTGAGGCCATCCTTCTCGGCAGGATCGACTGGCTCCTCCTCCAGGCCGTCGAAGAAGGCCCGCACGACATCATCCGGCGGCTCCTGCCAGGTCGCGTCGACCCCGCGCGAGTCGCACAACAGCATCATCGCAAGGATATGGCTGAGCGACGAGTTGTTGCACAAGGGAACGACGCCCGGCGGCAGCCGAAACCACTCCGGGTGGTCAGGGTCGTGCTTGAACAACTCCTTCAACATCGCGTCGTGCTCCAGCACGGTGAAATTAAAATTGAGGCCCGGACGCAGCCTCATGATGTCCGCCGCGTTCCGGAACTCCCAAGCCGGCTTCCTCCTCTCCTGCAGGGGAGCGATGCGACGGCGAAGGAAATCCGCGCCGACGGCGCCGACGGTGAGTCCGGCGAGCCTGAGGCACAGGATCCGGGTGACGGCGATCTTCAATTTGGCGTCGTCCGAGGACACCTCGCTCCAGTCGTCGCCGCGCACCACCGGAGTTCGGCGCACGGCGGTGAACGGCTGCGGACGATCCTCGACAATCAAGCACCATTCCGCCCTCCACTCCTCCCACCTGCCGCGGAGATCCCCGCCCAAGTAGGCCCCCTTCTGCCCGGACCGGGAAACCCAGGCGATCCCACCGGACAGCGGCTCCCCTTTTTCCACTCGAGGGACAAAGAAGTGCCGGAAGAGGGCCACGTTGGGACGAATTCCGACGAAGTTCTCGCAAAGGTGCGTAAAGACCGCCATTGTGAGGACGGCGTTGGGGGTAAAGTCGAGGAGGTGGAGGCCATAGGCGCTCATGATTGCAGAGAAGAACTCCGAGTACGGCGGGCAGAGCCCGCAGTAGAAGAAGACGACGAAGAAAGGATACCCGGTCGGGTACTGCTTCTGGGCTTCGGCGGGGAGCACCCGCGTGCGCGGATGCGCTCGCGTCTTCGTCGACCAGAAAAGGGAGTACTTGTCCCTCAGCTCCACCGCATCGAGCTGGGGAGGGAACGTCGCCGTCTCCTTCCGAAGCACTTCAAGCTGTAGCGCCCCGGCCGATTTCGCAGCCTTCCCCTTCGCCTTATCGCTCTTCGGGGCCATGGCGGAGGCAGGGGAGGGAGATCGCCGGAGCTGACGACGACGGGCGCCCCAAGAACAAACCGCTGCTGCCCCTGAGAGGAGGAGGTGGCAGAGGTTTTAGAGAGGAAGTGACCGAGGGAAAGGCGAACCGCCCCTACTTTCCTCCGCTATAAGAGGGAGAGAGGGGGGGACGCTTCGCCTCTCCGAATCAAGAGATCGTGCGCGACGTGACGCGCGCCTGCGCGGTTCAGCCCCGCGCACGCCACCCACGTCACGCTCACCTCGCACGCCCCGCCCCCACGACGCCGCGGTAAGCGCGCGCCGCCTGGGGAAGGCGCGGCGGATGCGGAGTTAAGGAGCAGCGCGACCAAGGCCACGCGTGCCCGTGCACTGTTAGGGCCTGGCCCAACGACGCTCGGCACCGTGTGTGGCCCAGGCCCGGGGGCTCCTGTCGGTGTACTAAAGTAGGGGTACCTTAGTACCCCAGACTTGTGCACGGGCAGTTGCAGCACCCTGCGGCGAGGCCCGCCCCGGAAGCGCCAAGAGAAGACCAAGCATTCAAGACAAGGCCCCCGGCAAGAGGAGCTTGCCGGGTCAAGAAGACAGGGCCCCCGGCAAGAGGAGCTTGCCGGGCCGAAAAGACAAGACCCCGGCAAGAGGAGCTTGCCGGGACGACTGCGCCCATGAAAGGCCATCCAAGAACAAAGTATAAAGAGACAGAAGATCGAGCCCCCGACAAGAGGAGCTTGTCGGGAAGGCCGAACCCAGGCATCACAAGAGAAGCCCGCCGTGGCGCGCCAAACGCCCCGGCAAGGCCTGATAGCTGGCACGCTATCGGGCACAGGAAGACGACCCCCGCGGCAAGCCACTTGCCGCGGCAAGATCGCCACCTCAAGGCTGCGCTCCAGCTCGCCCGCCACGCGTCGCTCCGGGGCTTCCCCCGAGGGCACGTGGCGAGGCACCGCGCAGCCTGGGGCATGCGGTGGCATGCAGACCGCCATCGTGGCGAACGGTGGCGCACCTAACGGTCCGCCTCGGTGCTGTCCGAGCGACCGTGACGGGCATTTAATGCCCTTGTCCCCTACCGTCAGAAGTAGGTATGATAACACTGTGCCGCGCTGTAGCGCCACCGTTCCCGCACTATTACAGCTACCACCCCTTTTACACTTTTACCCCTTTCTCCTACGTTGACACCTGTCGGTGACCCCTTTGCGCTATAAAAGGAGGCCCGTGTGCGACGTAGAGGGGGTTCGGTTCCAGAGAGGTTCCGGGGTTCGGAGAATCGGCACACAGACAGCCATACGCTCGGTGCAGCTAGCTCCCCAAGCTCCCGAGCTCCCCAGTTCAATACAACTAAGCAGGAGTAGGGTTTTACGCGTCCATCGCGGCCCGAACCTGGGTAAACCGCCCGTGTGCTCGCTTCGATCTGCTCTCCGCGCTCCCTCCGCCCCCCTCCGGACAACGAAAGGGGCTCCGGCCCCATAGGTGCCCGCGGGGGACAGCCCGTCCGCCCCGACAAAACCTATCGCCCCCGGGTCTATTTTACATCATATTAGTTTCTCGTCAGCGTGCCAATTTCTGTTGCCGTTTATTTTGCAATCTTTACTTTCCAATCTATACAACAAATAAATACCAAAAATATTTATCTTATTATCTTTATCAGATCTCACTTTTGCAAGTGATCGTGAAGGGATTGACAAGCCCTTTATCGCGTTGGCTGCAAGGTTCTTGATTGTTTGTGCAAGTACTAGGTGACTTGCGTGTAGTCTCCTACTGGATTGATACCTTGGTTCTCAAAAACTAAGGGAAATGCTTACACTACTTTGCTGCATCACCCTTTCCTCTTCAAGGGAAAACCAACGCATTCTCAAGAGGTAGCAACTGCATCCAAGCTCCAGCGCTGGAACGTATCCGAGATCCAACGCCGGACTATGTCCAAGCTCCAACGCCGAACTATATCCAGGTGTCATAGATCACCTTGGTTCAAAAAAGTTAAAAGGAGTTTAGTCGAGCTTAATGCAGGAAATGCCCTCTATTGAGCCAGCCGCATGCATCCGACCTATATCCCGAAATGCTTTCGAGGTGGTTCAGCACCTCGGTCATGGGCTGATTGTTTGTGGATTTTATTTTCGATGAGTGTAAATTTATTTGCTGTCAATATGTATAACTGATACGTCTCCAACGTATCTGTAATTTTTTATTGCTCCATGCTATTAAATATTCTGTTTTGGATGTTTAATGGGCTTATTTATACACTTTTATATTATTTTTGGGACTAACCTATTAACCGGAGTCCCGACCCAAATTGCTGTTTTTTTGCCTATTTCAGTATTTCGCAGAAAAGGAACATCAAACAGAGTCCAAACAGAATGAAACATTTGGGAACGTGATTTTCGGAACAAACGTGACCCAGAGGACTTGGAGTGGACGTCAAGAAATCGCCGAGGAGTCCATGAGGCAGGGGCGCGCCTACCCCCCTGGGCGTGCCCTCCACCATCGTGGGCCCCTCGTAGCTCCACCGACCTACTTCTTCCTCCTATATATACCTACGTACCCCCAAACCATCGAAGAGCACCACGAAAACCTAATTCCACCGCCGCAACCTTCTGCACCCATGAGATCCCATCTTGGGGCCTTTTCCGGCATCCTGCCAGAGGGGGCATTGATCATGGAGGGCTTCTACATCATCACCATAGCCTCTCCGATGATGTGTGAGTAGTTTACCTCAGACCTTCGGGTCCATAGGTATTAGCTAGATGGCTTCTTCTCTCTCTTTGGATCTCAATACAAAGTTCTCCTCGATTCTCTTGGAGATCTATTCGATGTAATCTTGTTTTGCGGCATGTTTGTCAAGATCCGATGAATTGTGGGTTTATGATCAAGATTATCTATGAACAATATTTGAATCTTCTCTGAATTCTTTTATGTATGATTGGTTATCTTTGCAAGTCTCTTCGAATTATCAGTTTGGTTTGGCCTACTAGATTGATCTTTCTTGCAATGGGAGAAGTGCTTAGCTTTGGGTTCAATCTTGCGATGCTCGATCCCAGTGACAGTAGGGGAAACGACACGTATTGCATTGTTGCCATCGAGGATAAAAATATGGGGTTTATATCATATTGCATGAGTTTATCCCTCTACATCATGTCATCTTGATTAAAGCATTACTCCGTTCTTATGAACTTAATACTCTAGATGCATGCTGGATAGCGGTCGATGTGTGGAGTAATAGTAGTAGATGCACGCAGGAGTTGGCCTACTTGTCACGGACGTGATGCCTATATACATGATCATACCTAGATATTCTCATAACTTTGCTCAATTCTATCAATTGCTCGACAATAATTTGTTTACCCACTATAATACTTATGCTATCTTGAGAGAAGCCACTAGTGAAACCTATGGCCCCCGGGTCTATTCTCCATCATATTAATCTTCTGTCAACAAGTTATTTCTATCTTTGTTTACTTTGCAATCTTTACTTTTAATCTTTATCATAAAAATACCAAAAATAGTATCTTATCATCTCTATGAGATCCCACTTTTGGAAGTGGCCGTGAAGGGATTGACAACCCCTTTATCGCATTGGATGCAAGGTTCTTATTTATTTGTGTAGTTACGAGGGACTTGCGTGTGGCCTCCTACTATATTGATACCTTGGTTCTCAAAAACTGAGGAAAATACTTACGCTACTTTGCTGCATCACCCTTTCCTCTTTAAGGGAAAACCAACGCAGTTCTCAAGAGCTAGCAATAACCAGTAGCCCTTAAGGTGTGTGTCGGTCTAAAACCCGAGATGCACCTGAAGGAAAACATGAAAACGTTGATCCTAGTAGCCCCTGAGACTTAGTTCGATTCGCGAAATCGGCATGAGGATCAACTCCTAGCTCGGCAACATACGTAGGAATAGAAATGCAGTGTAATATATTAGAGGTAATGGTGATCGGCGGACGGGCCCCTGAGAGAGGGTCGTGAGTAGTCGCCATGATATATTAGCTTGTTGCTAGATAAGTCCCAGATGTTACTTATTGTTGTCCGAAGACGCCCTTGTCCGTAGTTCGATCATGCCGAACACTGAGCACTTTGAATTTTCTCCATTGAATAGGCAATGCAGTAGCCCCAGAGCGACTGGTCGGGTGGTGATGAAGTTATGTACCTGGGGTAGGGGCACGGACCTGTCCTAAGAGCCCTGCCCAAAGACATCCTTAGAAGAAGTCACCTTTCAATCGACTTTAAGGTACCCACTCGACGAGTTCAAGACACTCGACCAAGAAGCTACCACTCGACCACGAAGCCAACCGCTCGACTGCCAGGAGATCTAAGTCACTCCACAGGCAAACGGTCGGTCATTAAGTAGTCTTTATGGTCATCAAAGCACTTTATTAGAGGCGTTACCTGTAACGCTCGACCTTAATGTACCTTAAACCCCTTGCAACATGGGCTGGCTAGGGTCTGGGCGCACTCTATATAAGCCACCCCCTCCACTGGCACAGGGGTTCGCATCTTTGTAACACACACGCATATAATCCAGTCGACCGCCTCCGGGCTCCGAGACGTAGGGCTATTACTTCTCCTGAGAAGGGCTTGAACTCGTAAAACTCTTGCGTGCACAACTACTCCAAAGCTAGGATCTTGCCTCTCCATTCCTACCCCCCATTCTACTGTCAGACTTAGAACCACGACAGTTGGCGCCCACCGTGGGGCAGGTGTTCTAGCGATTTGTTGGAGGAGTTGGGATTCTTTTGACATCTCCCATCATGTCTTCGAGTGGAGTCCTGGTCGAGGGGCGCGAGATCCGCCTCGGTGCCCTCACTTTCGTCGTCGATGACTCTGCTTGGCTCCAGGAGGCTCCACTCGACGTGGACGCGCTTCCCGCTCGCGGAGCAACGCACTTTCGCGCGTGCATTCGTGGTGTCCTCCTGCGGCAACCGTCGGCCTAGTACGGGTCGGCACCCGTTTCGTCCTCGCTCCCAGCTTCCCGCCGGCGAAAGCGCTCCGGTCGGTCGAGGCTCCAGCGGTGGGTGAGGCATGCATTGGCCCGCCAGTCGGCCATCCCCCAAGTCGCGGCGATTGAGCCCGACGAATCACTCTGCGGCCTGTTCGATCTGTCGACTGGCTCCGCAGAGACTGCGTCCGAGTGCGACAGGAGCGATCCAGCGGCGGAGGTACTGATGGTCGATGGACCGCGCAGTCCCCCCGGATTCCCCCACACCGAAGAGGTTGCCGGGGGAGAAGTTCCGGCGCGGGGCCATGAAGAGTACAGACCCGAGCCTCTCACCTCGCTGCAGAGGGAGGAACTTCATCGCCGGAACATGGACGAGCTTCACACTCCTATCGTTGGAGAAACCCCTGAGGCACGCGCCTTGGGGGAGGCGCGCTTGGCCAACCTGGCTGAACGTACTCGACTGGAGAATCTCCAGAGAGTACTCGACGAGTGCACTCGACTGCCAGTTCCAGAATCCAGTTGACGTCGCCTCTTTCAGCCACCAACTCAGGTATACCGAACTCCGATTCAGAATTTAGCAGCTGCAGCCCGCATAGCGGAGTCGATCCAGCCTTCTCAGTCAGAGGCAGGGAGAGGTCTGCTACAGATCAGAGATTTGCTCCGGGCAGCGGGGGATCAGAACTCAGTTGTATCGCAGTCGCGTAGCAGGATTCACAGCCGATCCGTCGCTGCGAATTCTGTACAGTCGGCTCACAGTCCAGGATCGCCCCTGAGGCGTGAGGAACGTAGAAGCCGGCATGATGATCAATATCAAGGCCGTGAGCGGTATGAACACCGATTCGATCGCAATGATCGACGTCGAGTGCCCACTCCTCCCCCAAGGGGTGGATCGTACGTCCCTCGGCAGCAAGATGACAGACGCCAGCACAGTGTTGGGCGTAGGTTTCCAGTCGACCCCAGGGAGCCAGGCTTTGATGCGAGATCCATTATTGTTCAAGGTCTGGTCGACAGGAATAGAGCTCACAGAGAAAGCCATGACAGAGACGTCCCCTCCGGCAGCAGGGTTCATGTATCAGGACCAGAATGTTTCAGCAGAGCGATCAGGGCCGCTGTAATTCCTCCCAACTTCAGGTTGGCGACTGGAGTGAGTAAGTTCACCGGCGAATCCAAGCCTGACACATGGCTTGAAGATCCCCGAGTGGCTGTTCAGATTGGCGGCGGCAACGACGAAGTAGCCATGAAGCATTTGCCTCTCATGCTGGAGGGATCAGCTAGAGCATGGTTGAACCAGTTGGCACCCAGCAGTATTTACACTTGGGAAGATCTCGCCCGAATGTTTGTCAGGACATTTGAAGGGACTTGCAAGCGACCGGCAGGGTTGACAGAATTGCAGTCGTGTGTCCAGAAGTCGAGTGAAACTCTGAGGGATTATATCCAGAGGTGGATCACTTTACATCACACGGTCGAGAATGTGTCTGACCACCAGGCAGTTTGTGCCTTCAAGGAAGGCGTCAGGAACAGAGAACTGAGTTTGAAATTCGGTCGGACCGGAGATATGACATTGAGTAGGATGATGGAAATTGCCACCAAGTATGCAAACGGTGAAGAAGAAGATAGGCTCCGGAGTGGCAAGTACAAAGCAGCCGCTAATGAGGCCGGCGGAGGAAACTCCAGTCGGAAGCAAAAGCGCAAGGCCGAGCCAGCTGCTCCTGGAGAGACCTTGGCTGTGACCCCAGGAAAGTTTAAGGGGAAACCCAAGGGTCCCTGGAACCCCAAGAAGGTGAAAGATCAGGTTGGGAACGATGTGATGGACCTACCGTGTCACATTCACACGAAGAAAGACGAAGAGGGTAAACTCATTTACCCAAAGCATACCACTCGACAATGTCGACTCCTGATTCAGCAGTTTCAAGGGAAACAGGCCAAAGACAAAGAGAAAGAGTCAGACAGAGTTGAGGACAAAGAAGACAGCGGTGAGGAGTACCCCCAAGTCAACTCCACCCTGATGATTTTCGCTGATGTCGAAAGCAAGACTCGATTGAAGGTTATCAATCGGGAAGTGAACATGGTCGCTCCGACGACACCCAATTATCTGAAATGGTCTCAGACTGCCATCACTTTTGACCAGTCCGATCACCCGACTCATATTGCTACCCCAGGGAGGCAAGCGTTGGTGGTTGACCCAGTCATTGAAGGCACTCGACTGACCAAAGTGTTGATGGATGGTGGCAGTGGCTTGAATTTGCTGTATGCAGAGACGCTGAAAGGGATGGGCATTCCGATGTCCAGACTCAGCACCAGTAACATGAGCTTCCACGGAGTCATTCCTGGAAAGAAGGCTGAGTCACTCGGCCAAATCGCTCTCGATGTAGTTTTTGGTGACTCGAAGAATTTCCGGAAGGAAAAGTTGACCTTTGAGGTCGAGGATTTTCAGAGTGCGTACCACGCCATACTTGGAAGGCCAGCGTATGCTCGTTTCATGGCCGGACCATGCTACGTGTACCTTAAGTTGAAGATGCCTGGTCCCAAAGGTGTGATCACTATCACGGGTAATCGGAAGAAGGCGGAAGAGTGCTTCCAGAAGGGCTCCAAAGTCGCTGATGCTCAGATGGCCGAAATGGAGTTACAAGAGTACCAGGAGACCGCAGACTCGAGTGATTTGTTGCGAGCCAAGAAGCCCGCCACAGAGTCAGCATTTCAGTTGTCCGGTGAGACAAAACAGGTTCACATCCACCCGACTGACCCCAATGCAGCTCCGACCAACATCTCCACCACACTCGTCTCTAAATAGGAAGAAGCGCTCATCCAGTTCCTCCGTGAGAATTGGGACATCTTTGCATGGAAGCCCGCTGACATGCCAGGTGTTCCCAGGGGACTAGCTGAGCACCGCCTTCGAGTCGACTCAAAAGTCAAACCAGTTAAGGAACATCTTCGACGGTCCGTCGTCCAGAAGAGAAAGGCCATTCGCGAAGAGGTGGCTCGACTCTTAGCGGCAGAGTTCATTCGCGAGATCTACCACTCCGAGTGGCTCGCCAATGTTGTAATGGTCCCCAAGAAGGACAAGTCGTTGCGCATGTGCATCGATTTCAAACATATCAGTCGGGCCTGCCCGAAAGATCATTTCCCTCTTCCTCGCATCGACCAAATAGTCGACTCGACCGCAGGATGCGAGAGGTTGTCTTTTTTAGATGCTTACTCCGGATACCATCGGATCCGTCTGTATGGACCAGATGAAATAAAAACAGCTTTCATCACCCCGTTCGGGTGCTTCTGCTATGTCACCATGCCTTTCGGTCTCAAGAATGCCGGAGCTACTTTCATAAAAATGATTCAGAAGTGCCTGATCACTCAAATCAGTTGGAATGTAGAAGCATACATGGATGATATAGTGGTCAAGTCGCGAAAAGGTTCTGACCTGCTGACTGACCTTGCTGAAACGTTTGCCAATCTCAGGAGGTATGATATCAAGCTTAATCCATCAAAATGCACATTCGGAGTTCCTGGAGGAAAGTTACTCGGTTTTCTTGTTTCCGAACGAGGAATCGATGCTAACCCTGAAAAAGTTGGCACCATACTCCGAATGAAACGCCCTTTGCGTGTGCACGATGTCCAGAAACTTACTGGATGCTTGGCCGCTTTAAGTCGATTCATCTCCAGACTCGGTGAAAAGGCATTGCCTCTTTACCGACTGATGAAGAAGTCAGACAAGTTTGAGTGGACTCCGGAAGCTGATGCAGCATTTGCAGAGCTAAAAGCTCTGCTCTCCACCCAGCCGGTGCTTGCTGCCCCTGTCAGCAAAGAGCCATTATTGCTTTACATTGCAACCACTGGACAAGTCGTTAGTACCGTACTTACGGTCGAGCGGGAAGAGGAAGGAAAAACATTCAAAGTTCAGCGCCCAGTTTATTACCTTTCTAAAGTTCTGACCCCATCAAAGCAAAGATACCCTCACTATCAGAAGCTTGTCTACGGGATTTACATGACCACGAAGAAGGTTGCTCATTATTTCTCTGATCACTCCATTACAATCGTCAGCGACACCCCGTTATCAGAGATCCTTCATAACAGAGATGCAATTGGTCGAGTGGCAAAATGGGCGATTGAACTCCTTCCCCTTGATATCAAGTTCGAGGCAAAGAAAGATATCAAGTCCCAAGCAATAGCCGATTTCCTCGCCGAGTGGACTGAACAACAACTTCCGACTCAAGTTCACTCAGAGCACTGGACTATGTTTTTCGATGGCTCCAAGATGCTGAATGGGTCCGGTGCGGGGGTTGTATTGGTTTCCCCCCGAGGAGACAAGCTCAAATACGTCCTCCAGATTCACTTTGATTCCTCCAACAATGAGGCAGAATATGAAGCACTCCTATATGGACTGCGTATGGCCATTTCACTCGGCGTTCGTCGCCTTATGGTCTACGGCGACTCAGATCTGGTTGTTAATCAAGTGATGAAGGAGTGGGATGTTCGAAGCCCAGCCATGATGGGTTATTGCAATGCAGTGAGAAAGCTGGAGAAGAGATTCGAGGGGTTAGAGCTCCATCATATACCCCGACTGAAAAACCAAGCTGCGGATGATTTGGCGAAAATAGGGTCCAAGAGAGAAGCCATCCCCAGTGATGTGTGTTTGGAGCACATTCCTGCGCCATCAATACAGGAAGATCCATTCACAGAAGAACCTCCACAGCCAAAGAGCACAAGTGATCCGACTGAAGTGGAGATTCCAGCCGTGGTCGACCTGATTATGGAAGTTGTAGTCATCACCCCCGACTGGACAGCGCCTTACATCGCGTATATTATGAGGAAAGAGCTCCCAGAAGACGAAGAAGAGGCTCGACATATCATCCGTCGATCCAAGGCCTTTACAGTAATCAAAGGGCAGTTGTACAGAGAAAGCGCGACTGGAGTTGGCCAGAAGTGCATCACGCCAGAAGAAGGTCAGATAATTCTTGAGGATATCCACTCGGGGACCTATGGTCATCATGCGTCCTCTCGGACCATTGTGGCTAAAGCATACCGAGCAGGATTTTACTGGCCGAAGGCGAATGAAATGGCAAAAGATATAGTCGACAAGTGCGAAGGGTGTTAGTTTTATTCCAACATGTCGCACAAGCCCGCCTCTGCTCTGAAGACCATTCCACTCATCTGGCCCTTTGCTGTTTGGGTGCTAGACATGATTGGACCGCTGAGAACTGGTAGAAGCGGCTTCACTCACTTACTGGTTGCAGTCGACAAGTTCACCAAGTGGATAGAAGCCAAACCCATCAAAAACCTCGATGCAAGCACTGCTATCAGTTTCATCAGAGAGCTGATATTCAGATATGGAGTTCCACATTGCATCATCACGGACAATGGATCAAACTTTGATAACGACAGATTCAAAGCCTTCTGCGCCTCCCAAGGCACGCGGGTCGACTATGCCTCAGTTGCCCATCCTCAGTCGAATGGGCAGGCAGAGCGTGCAAATGGTCTCATCCTCAAAGGACTGAAACCCCGACTGATGCGAGATCTCAAACACGCGGCAGGAGCTTGGGTCGACGAACTTCCGTCGGTGCTTTGGGGATTAAGGACCACTCCTAATCGGTCGACTGGAAGAACGCCCTTCTTTCTGGTCTACGGGGCTAAAGCAGTGCTGCCGAGTGATCTGCTCCACAATGCACCTCGAGTCGAACTATACTTAGAAGCAGAAGCGAAACAAGCTCGGCAAGATGCAGTCGACCTCTTGGAAGAAGAGAGGGAGATGGCCCTAATCCGCTTGACTATCTACCAGCAGGACTTACGTCGGTTCCACGCGAGAAACGTGAAGAGTCGAGCCTTTCAGGAAGGAGACTTGGTCCTCCGAGTGGATCAGCAAAAACCTCACAAGCTCGCTCCAACCTGGGAAGGCCCCTTCATCGTCACCAAAGTCCTCCACAACGGAGCGTATCACCTCTACAACGTTGATCGCCAGATCGACGAGCCTCGAGCTTGGAATGCGGAGTTACTCCGTCCTTTTTACACTTGAAAGAAGAAACTCACTCGGTTGAGATGTAATAAAAGTACCTCTGTAGTTCTTCTATCTAAAGCAAGAATGTTATAATTTTCACAGAAGATTGCTATTTCTTTTTGTTGAAATTTCCCCCAGTGGGTGGCTTAGCTGCGAATCCGTTTCGCCTAAGTTTGTAAAAGTCCTGCCGAGTGAAGAGCCAGCCTCCCACTCGGAGGCTTAGCTGCGAATCCGTTTTGCCTAGGTATCTAAAATCCTACCGAGTGGAGAGACAGCCTCCCACTCGGGGGCTTAGCTGCAGTCCAAGTACTCGCCTAAGTATTTAAAATCCTACCGAGTGGAGAGCCAGCCTGCCACTCGGGGGCTTAGCTGCAGTCCAAGTACTCGCCTAAGTATTTAAAATCCTACCGAGTGCAGAGCCAGCCTCCCACTCGGGGGCTTAGCTGCAGTCCAAGTAGTCGCCTAAGTATTTAAAATCCTACCGAGTGGAGAGCCAGCCTCCCACTCGGGGGCTTAGCTGCAGTCCAAGTACTCGCCTAAGTATTTAAAATCCTACCGAGTGAAGAGCCAGCCTCCCACTCGGGGGCTTAGCTGCAGTCCAAGTACTTGCCTAAGTATTTAAAATCCTACCGAGTGGAGGGCCAGCCTCCCACTCGGGGGCTTAGCTGCGGTCCAAGTACTCGTCAGCTTCCCGCTCAAGGACTTAATAACAGTCCAAGGATTTAGTTAAACTCTCAACATAAAGAACACTTCGCAAGGACGACAAGGCGCAGGTCGACTGCCTCCTTCTCCTTCAAAAGCTATATTCAAAAATCCTACCGAGTGGAGAGCAAACCTCCCACCCGGGGGCTTAGCTGCAGCCCAGTGCTGGCCTAAGTGATTAAAATCCTACCGAGTGGAGGGCATACCTCCCACTTGGGGGCTTAGCTGCATCCCAATGCTCGCCTAAGTGATCAAAAATCCTACCGAGTGGAGAGCAAACCTCCCACTCGGAGGCTTAGCTGCAGCCCAGTGCTCGCCTAAGTAATTAAAATCCTACCGAGTGGCGAGCAAACCTCCCACTCGGGGGCTTAGTTGCAGCCCAGTGCTCGCCTAAGTGATTAAAATCCTATCGAGTGGAGAGCAGACCTCCCACTCGGAGGCTTAGCTGCAGCCCAGTGCTCGCCTAAGTAATTAAAATCCTACCGAGTGGAGAGCAAACCTCCCACTCGGGGGCTTAGCTGCAGCCCAGTGCTTGCCTAAGTGTTTAAAAATCCTACCAAGTGGAGAGCAAACCTCCCACTCGGAGACTTAGCTGCAGCTCCGTGCTCGCCTAAGTCATTTTGAGTAAAAGTCGAGCCAAATCTCACTCGACGGATAAATCACGAAGATATTCAACGATAAATCAAGATTTGGATAAAGATCAAAAGGTCCTGGACCGCAAATAAATGTGCCCGAGCCTCCAGCTCGACAGAGTTTATCGGTTACACAAACCACTCGGCATTCCGAGGCAAATTTAAGGTGAGACACAGTAGTTTTTTACTCCTCCGGTGGAGGACTGGATGGGGCGACAAACTCGTCCAAATCAATCCCGTCTGAGATACGGGTGGCAGCAGCAATGAAGGTCTCCATGAAGTCCTGGAAATTATGCTTCCTGGTATTGGCAACTTGGAGGGCAGCCAGCTTCTCTTCTCGCGCCTCCTTGCAGTGGACACGAACCAGCGACAGAGCAAGATCGGCACCACACCTGGCAGAAGACTTTTTCCATTCATGCACTCGACTTGGCACTTCCTTCAGTCGAGTGACCAAGGATTCAAGGTCATTCTGAAGTATCTGATTTGGCCAGAGTGCAGAGTCGATCCGCGACACTGCAGCCTTCAGTCGAGCGAGGTAGTCCACCACACTGGCGACGCGAGACTCTAGCCGGAGGACATTCATGGCAGCTTCGTCCTTCAAAAGAGAGTTGATGGGGTCCAGATTGGTTTCCACTCGACCAGTTTCTTCCTCGAAGTTTTGACAGAATTCTGAAAGGTACAGTCCAATATTATAATTGAATGATGAGTCGACAACGACAAGTCAATTGAGTAAGGGGATTACCTTCAAGCATGAGGAATAGTTTCTTGGTGAGCCCTCCGAGGTAAGCCTCCAGATCCTTTCGCTTCCCCGCCATATCGCCGACCTTGTCAGTCAGAGCAATCTTGTCATTTTTCAATCGACTTGCTTCCTGGTTGGCCGCGTCAAGAGCAGACTTCAGCTTGGCATTCTCGTCTTCAAGCTGACCAACTGAAGCAAGCTTTTCTTCAGCGAGCTTCGTTTTCTCCGAAGCCGCCTTCTGTGCTTCTGCAAGGTCAAGATCTTTCTTCCTCAGAGCCTCCTCCAGTTGGTCTGCAAAACAATAATGAGAACGGAGTTGAGAATAGGCAGAAAAACAAAGACAGCCGTCGAATCCTCACCAGCCATACCTTTTGCTTCGTCCTTCGCCTTCTGCAAGTTCTCCTGGGCAAACTCCAAGTCGAGGTTAAGCTGGACCTGTTTCTCCTTCAATTCAGCAAGATGAGCAACAAGCTCACAAGACTTCTGCAAAGAGTCAATCGACAAAAGATATCAAAGACAAGTTACTTCCGAGTGGCTAAAGGAAAAGTTGTAGCACTTCTAAGACTACAGCCGAATCAAAACATTCGACAGTAGCCTCGAGGACTACACCCAGTGGGTGCACTCAGCATGCCCCCACCGGTAATCTTTCAAAATCCTGATCGATCAGTCGACCAAATATGATTCTAGTGCCATGACTAATAGTCAGCGTTTCTAAGACTACAGCCGAATCAGAACATTCGACAGCAGTCTCGGGGACTACACCCAGTGGGTGCACTCAGCGTGCCCCCACTCGACCAAAGGTCGACAGACACACCCAGTGGGTGTACATATATAAAGATTACAGATATAAAGATCTTCGGAAAAGAGATTCTTCGAACAACATATTGCAACAGACCAAGTGTCGAGTCGACTGACCTGGACGTTGCTCTGAAGAGCCGAACTCGCGTCATACGCTGCTTGGCTGGCGTCCCGAACCACTTTCACTTGCTCCATCATGATACCCACCTGGCGTATAGCCTCTTTTGCGGCACTCACTTGGTCCTCTGGGGTAGGGTATGTAGCAAAAAGTGAAGGCGGATTAGCAGTCAACGCCGAAGGCCGCACGCTCATCAGAGGATCAGCAAAAGTCATGGAAGTCCGAGTGGTATCACCACCATCCCGAACTACAGCCTCAGACTCCGGAGCAGATTGGGGGGTCTTGCCAGTCGATGCCCTCCGGTTCCTTCTTACTCTCAGCGGCTCGTCATCTTCGTCGTCTGGTAAGTTGATAACATGAGGGGGAGCTGCAAGAAAAGTCAATCAACCAGAGTTACAAGAAATATTTAGTCGACCAAAGACAGAACATCAGTAACTGTACCTGGATTGGAAGTAACAGCATCTTCCATCTCTTGATCTCTGTCCTTAGCAGAGATCTCAGAAGTAGCAGCACTACAAATTTCGGAAGTCAGTCAGTTGGCTCAATGAATCGACCAAGGATCCGTCCACAGTCGACAAAGGAAAATAAGTACTATTATTACCCAGAAATGGTGGGGACAGTCATCTTCATCTTGGGAATAGCCTTGGGCGGCTTGGATGGCGTCGCGTGTTGGTGCTTTGGAGCCTTCTCAGTCAGCGTAGGAGAAGAGGTCCGAGGGCGTTTCGACGACTGCCCAACAGGAGCAGTCGCCTTACCACGTTCCCTCGCGGGATCGTGTGTAAGCTTGGATCGCCTCTCCGTGCGGGGGGGGGGGGTTCAACTTCCTCCTCCTCCTCTTCGCTGGAGTAGACGTCGTCGTCTCCCTCCCCTTCGCCATCGGATTCCCACTCGCCGTGCTCGTCTCCGCTTTCACCTCCACTCGCCTCCCCTTCCTCAGTCGGCTCCTGTGCCCCGTTGGGCGTCGAGTACATCTCAGTAGTTTCCTGGGAAACAACAGACAAAACAAAAGTCAGTCGACCAATTCAAAGAAGACCAATGAAGAAAGCAAGATCTCAGTCAGGTGCATAAGGTCTGACCTGGTCCACTTCGTATGTGTTGTCGAGTGGAGGAACCCTCCTGGCTCCTCGGGGATTGTCTTTGTTTCCTGTGATGCTCGACAGCCATCCTTCTAGCATCTCGTCAGTAACCTCCTCCGGGTGGATCCGAGTGGTGTCTTGAAGACCCGAATATAGTCAAATCGGATGGTCGCGAGCCTGGAGCGGCTGAATGCGCCTCCGAAGGAAGACTTCCAGCAAGTCCATGCCAGTCACGCCGTCGCGGACAAGCTGAACCACTCGACCGACCAACACTTTGACTTGGGCCTTTTCTTCCGGCGTCACTTTCAGAGAAGCAGGTTTTTGGGCTCGTTCCAGAGAGAAAGGGGGAAGTCCAGTCGACTGACCTGGAGTCGCCTGGTCTTTGCAGTAAAACCAGGTCGCCTGCCAACCACAGACCGACTCAGGGAAAGTGATGGATGGAAAAGAACTTTTTCCCCTCGTCTGGATCGCCAGGCCTCCGCACAGCTGGATCACCTGCGTCCTCTCGTCACTCGACTTGGCCTTTTTGACCGATTGGGAACGACAGGTGAAGATATGCTTAAAGAGTCCCCAATGGGGGCGACAGCCAAAGAAACCCTCACACAAGGAAATGAAGGCAGCCAGATACACGATAGAGTTGGGAGTGAAATGGTGGAGCTGCGCTCCGAAGAAATTCAGGAAACTCCGGAAAAAGGGATGAGGAGGCAGAGAAAACCCGCGATCGATATGGGTGGCAAGGAGCACACACTCACCATCAAGAGGTTGGGGCTCGACTTCTCTCCCGGGGAGACGCGCGGCTTCATGAGGGATGACTCCTCCCTCAACCATATCGTCGGATCTTCCTGCCTCAGCACTGACGGCATCCAGTCGCCCTGCATCCAGCCTCTGGGCAGAGAAGTCCTTGAGGAAGATCCGCCCCGAGCGGATTTCTTCCCTTTTCCCTGCGCCGCCGCCGCCTTCTTCGCGCGCTCCAGGGCGGACGTCTTGTCCTTCATCATCGTTGCCGGAAAGCTCGAACGGGCCTGTGGCGCTAGGGCAAGAGCGGAGGTGGCGGAGAACTTTGCGAGGGGAGAAGGGAAGAAGAGAACACACTGTTGGAAACCCCGAGCTGGCAGCTTTTAAGGGGCCGCTTCTGAGTGGCTGACTGGTAGACCCATGCTATCCCGTCAAATCCCGCAGCAGACGCGCGCGCGATACGTGGCTAAAAAAGTGGCGCGGGGATCGAGGAGCTTCCGCCTTATCACATCCGATTACTGCGGCCGCTCCCGTCCCGCGCGCTTCCCGAAAATCAAATCCCGCGAAATCCGCGGTTGCAGAACAATTCGTCAGACAGAAGATCCCTTTCGCACTACCATTCGGAATGTCACAGACAAGGGAATTCACTCGACGAAAGGCCTAGAATGGATCAAGGCGACTGAAAAAGGTTGATGATGTCATCCATGACGATTAATCCAAAACAAGGCACCCGTGTAGCACAAAGAACCAGTCGGAAAGATCTCCAACCCTTTCCCCACTGTAACCTCGATCAATTCGGGGGCTAATGATGAAGTTATGTACCTGGGGTAGGGGCACGGACCTGTCCTAAGAGCCCTGCCCAAAGACATCCTTAGAAGAAGTCACCTTTCAATCGACTTCAAGGTACCCACTCGACGAGTTCAAGACACTCGACCAAGAAGCTACCACTCGACCACGAAGCCAACCGCTCGACTGCCAGGAGATCTAAGTCACTCCACAGGCAAACGGTCGGTCATTAAGTAGTCTTTATGGTCATCAAAGCACTTTATTAGAGGCATTACCTGTAACGCTCGACCTTAATGCACCTTAAACCCCTTGCAACGGGGCTGGCTGGGGTCTGGGCGCACTCTATATAAGCCACCCCCCGCCACTGGCACAGGGGTTCGCATCTTTGTAACACACACGCATATAATCCAGTCGACCGCCTCCGGGCTCCGAGACGTAGGGCTATTACTTCTCCTGAGAAGGGCCTGAACTCGTAAAACTCTTGCGTGCACAACTACTCCAAAGCTAGGATCTTGCCTCTCCATTCCTACCCCCCATTCTACTGTCAGACTTAGAACCACGACAGGTGGCAACACCAGATCAGGGGATGGATGTGCCCCTTTAATATTTATAAATAATGAGCGCGAAGCCGAGTAGCCCCCGAGCCATAATGTGGGCATGGGTGGCCGAATTAAGGATCGATATCCGTTTGATGGAAAAATTTGTTGTGTTTAACACAAATTTCTCAAAAAGAGAATAAGACCTCTTAAAGGAGCTTAGAGCTGGTCAAAATCCGAGCTCGCCAAGGTAGGCCCCAAGGGGTTTAAAAGATGGGTTGTAGTAAATGGATTTTACTCACAATTTTGATGTGTAATGATTCTATGAATCCAAGTACTTTACATCATTAATGCTCGGATCCACATTGTACAAAACTTTGTTGACCGACCATCGGCTTCAACCTCCTCGGCCAGTAGCTGGGGAGTGTTTGTCCTACTTTATAAAGCCTTTACAAGGGTAAAGTTTTGTGACAAACAAGGCAATCCGGCCATATGGTTTTATAAACAAAGGTATGCAGAGACATATGCTATATTACTATTAAATGTAAAAAAACATCTTCCAAAGAAAATAGTCCCGCTATTGGTTCCTTTCTTTGGGTTGTCATGCTGATCATGATCATGAAACCTCACCTCCGATCAATGTGGGAGGAAAATATTGAGGATTCAGTTTGGGGGAAGTTCCTGAACTATGTGGTCTTTAGCGAACCTGAATTTTCACTTCCGTCGTTACCGACCAATTATATTCTTAAGATAGCTAGCTTTCGGCTTCACCCAGTCTGAGGTACTAATACGGATGACCCGGAAGTAACAATCACATAGGTGCTCCCTTTACCTCCTAGCCGAACAATCAGGAACAAAGGGGTAATCACAGGAGCCAAACAACCCAGCTTGGCCGAAATCTTAAATCAAATTGATGCATATTTTATGGCTTTATAACGATAATTAAGAAAGGCAACGCTTGTATAATCAATACAAACGCTGATGATATATGTTTATTTTGACTCCAATGCGACCGTTTATCATTTGAAAGTGGCCCATCATCGGCTTCTACCCCTTTGTAGATGCTATGCAGGGTATTTCCGCAGTAACAGGACAACCCTTAGCTGACGTCTCAGTGCCCGGAGGCAATTGTGTTAGCGGAAACAAGGCAATTAGATATGCGGGCTTTATAACTTTCACTTCGTCATAGGATCTTAAAGTTGGGAGGCCAGTCACTAGCCCCCGGTTAGTGTTCGGGGTCAGCCGAGGTCAAGCCGTTAACACTTGGGCCAATGTTATGAATGGCCCGTCGTTTAACACAGGGTGACCTCCATCGATCTTATAGTTTAACACAGTCATCAGACCGTTGACCAGTTTATGCTTATTGTGACAGTCAGTTTTCTGCTTTCTCCACTGAGGTGCCTAACCATGCGAGTTGGAAGCACAATCGCAGTGGTTCTCCCTTTGCACACCTAGCCGAACAAAGCGGAACGTAGGAGGCAAACACGGGAGCTGGGCAATCCAACTATTGACCGAAGACACAATTCGAAACTGATGCATATAAAACAATATCCGAGAACGTTTTGTCGAAGTCTCCTCGGCGTACCTTGTCTTTTGGTGGGTTCGGCTTTAGTCTAGCCCCCCGTTAATGTTGCCAATGCCTTAAAGGCGTCTGGCATTGCACTACTCGGGAACTAGTCCCGATGTGGCGTGTGTATTGTTAACGCCGAGGTGTAGTTTGGCAGGAAAGATACCGAGTTGTGGGTTGGAAGAGATCTTCCGAGCTGAATTATAATGTTGGGCACCTCAATCATGAGGATGACCCGCTTCCTGAAACAAAAACATACAAATAGCTAAAAAGTGCCATAAGCTTGATGTGCGAACTAAATCAAGATTTTTGTGCCAATCCGAACATTGGCCTTAAAAAAATTGTGCTTATGTCGTGCTTTAACATGACACATCCGATCTCGAAACTTCAAGCAGGTCAGCCTTTGGCTTCAACCTCCTTATCCCAAAGGCGGAGTGCTTCTTCGAGGCCAGTTTAGCAAAGCTAACCTTGAGCGGCTTTAAAGAGAAGCCAGGCTATTCGGCTATTGACCACATATTCGAGTCGAAAAAGTAGCAGTAGAAAAAGACTTTGCAACGACCAAGAAGAAAACACATTTACTATAAAACGGCTCATATAATTTGAAGAGCCCCCAGTTAACTTGGGTAAAGAATTTTTTTTTAACAAACCGTTTGTAATAAACATTGTTTTAGCAAAAATGCTTTTTTTAAACACAAATATAATGTTTGGTCGAACCGAACAAAAATTAAACATTAAAAAGAAACTTGAGCATGAAAATGACTTAACTGGTTAATGTGCTCATCGTTGGTGACGCGGCCCGAGCTTACGGCGGGACGGGGTCCCAGCCCCCAAACCGGTCCCGAGGTGGTCGAGCGAAGAGCTGGGCAATCTGAAGAAGTGAAGCCCCCGGTCTAGCCGAGGTGTGGTGGATGACGTCGGAGTCTCCGGCTGAGTAGGTTGATGAAGCGAACGGCGCGGGGTTGCCAACACAGGGCAGCATGCCAAGGATACGACACAATTGTATCGACAGAGGTGGGACGATGATGTCAGCACGCTGAGGTGATAGCGCGGCCCGGTTTGAACCAATAGCCTACACACATAAAATAGTGCAAGGCAGAAATAATAAGAATAATATGCTTAAAAATTCTTCTACTTGATTAATTTAAGTGAAGTAAATAAATTAAGAAATATGGCCTGAATGCCGAGGTGACGGAGCAGGTCGGTAAGGTGATGTTGCAGCCTCCATGCCAGCCAATGTGTCGAAGCTGGTCGGCCGGTGACGCCGAAGTCACCAGAGCATGTTGATGTAGAAATAGAGGAGCCCCGGTCCAGTCGAGGTGTCGAAGCCTCCATGTCAGCCGATGAGTCGAAGTAGGTCGGCTTGACAGACATCGGCTTGAAGAAGCAACAGTGCGGCCATGCCGATGCATGTCGTAACTCGTGACGTGGTCAATGTCGGCTTGATGAAGTGACCGTGCGGCGATGCCGGTGTGCCCGCTCCGTGTAATCCATGGGGCGGCGATGTTGGTGATGATTTATCCTTCGTGATGTCGAACTCTTTTTCGGCTCGCCGAGATGATGATCTGAAGAAGTTGTTCTCGGCTCAACAAAGAGAAGACATGTCTAACGTAGGTCGGTGGCCGTGGAGCAATGTTACCGGACTGGTTTGACACCAGTGTGATGGTGAAGAGTACCTCAGAGAAACCTTAAAATTTAATGGGCAGGTGTTAAGAAAAATGCACAATACCCTAGAAGAAAATTCCTTTAAAAAGGTTGTCCAATATCACGTTCATAAAGAAACATGAATTCGGGTCCGGTTCGTATTCGCACAAAAAACAAATCAGAAAATTGGTCCACTTGTGAGAAGGTTTCGGGAGTTTGAACCGTCGGATCGAGCTGAAATTTCGAGAGGTGCTGGATATGGGAATTCCGCAGTAGATGAACGGTTGGATCTTCCAAAGGACCTCTGAGCTGGGCTCTGGAGACCACGCCCTAAACTCATCCAGATTCCTGTCCAGATTTCACAAGGCTCCGGTATATCGTATATTGCCGGAGATTCCTCCATCGGAACTCGACGAAATTTTGCACGGTTTTAGACTTAATTCCACACAATTCCACCGAAGTAGTCGCTAAAACGACACTTGAGGAGGCGGTGGTGGAGGATACAAGTTCGCTGTCCAGAAAAACAACACGGTCGCTCAAGGGCAATGTTGACGTTGAGCCCCTGGGCTGCATGAATATTCTTCCATGACCTTGAGAGAGATCGGAGTTGATGTTGATGAAGGTCATCGTCCGAACATCATGATCTGACGCGGAGTGCAGTCCTCGATAGAGCTAAGGTGACCAGTTGAGCTGGTGACGAAGATGCCAACATCGCAGTTAATCTGCAGACGAGCCATCGATCCTTCATTGATCTCACAGCAGAACTCTCAATGAAAGCACCATTGTCGGTGTCAAAACCGGCAGATCTCGAGTAGGGGGTCCCAAGCTGTGTGTCATGGATCGATGGGTAATAGGAGACAGGGGACACGGTGTTTACCTAGGTTCGGGCCCTCTTAATGGAGGTAATACCCTACTTCCTGCTTGATTGATCTTGTTGAATATAGAGATTACAAGAGTTCATCTACCTCGAGATCATATGTTGTGGTCTAAAACCTAAGGGTATGATGAATAATATCATAATGATCTAGCCTCCCCCTATTGACTAGCCCGGCCTTGGCTTATATAATGTACCAGAGGCCTAGGATAACAAGAGTCCTAGTCAAATACGTCGATGGAGAGGAGTCCTTGTCCTGATCACCAAGTCTTGTGGAATCTTCCACATGTATACATCGGTAGTTCGAACTGGCCCATGAGTATACGGCCATGGGGTCTTTGGCCCAATCCAACTGTCCGGGAAACAATGTGGTGAGTACCCCCTAGTCGAGGACACCGTCAATGGTATCCAGGCAATGATCATTATATAGCCTTCTTTTGTATAGCTTTCTTTAGGTTCCTATAGTTTTCTTTTCTTTTCCTCATCTTGAGGAAGCCCTGTATTGTTCTACTTCTTATTATTAATAAAATGATGTGGGTGCAAGCCCTGCAGTCTTCAAGGTCAAAAAAATGATCATTATGTAGGCATCACGTCGAAGATTAGTAGACCGACTCCTACCTGCATCTACTACTATTACTCCACACATCGACTGCTATCCAGCATGCATCTAGTGTATTAAGTTCATGGAGGAACAGAGTAATGCAATAAGAACGATGGCATGATGTAGACGAGATCTATTCATGTAGGAATAGCCCCCATCTTGTTATCCGTAATAGCAATGATACATGTGTGTTTTGCTGCCCCTTCTATCACTAGGAAAGAACATCACACGATCAAACCCATCACAAAGCACATCTTCCCATGGCAAGAAAAATCGATCTAGTCGGCCTAACTAAACCAAAGATTCAAAGAAGAAACACGAGGCTATAAGTAATCATGCATATAAAAGATCAAAGAAGACTGAAATAACTTTCATGGATGTGGATCTGATCGTAAACTCAAAGTTCATCGGATCCCAACAAACACACCACAAAAAGATCGAGCAAGCCATCAAATAGATCTCCAAGAGACCATTGTATTGAGAACCAAAAGATAGAGCGAGGAAGCCATCTAGCTACTACCTACAAACCCATAGGTCTATGATGAACTACTCACACATCATCGAAGAGGCACCAATGAGGATGATTGTCGGTGTAAAAAAAGAGGGGCGCACTTTTGTGCCCCTTTACCTGTGCACGGGCAGTCAGAGCCGCGCCCACGGTCACACCAAGCAGAACAGGGGAAGTGAGCCAAGGTAAGACCGAAGCCCAAGATAACCAGAGCAACGCCAAGGCCAAGACCACAAAGAGTAGAGGGAAGAAGTAGGTTCCCCCGGCAAGACCCTTGCCGGGCAGCTCGCCCCACACCAGCAGAGCGAGCCACCCTTGAGCCCACGGTCTCCAACTTCACGATTGGGCCAGGGCTTGGGAGGCACCTCCATGGTGGCATGCAAATCTTTGTGAAGACAAGGAACACTCAAGATCAGATGAGGATTAGAAGATGATGATCCTCGGCAAGATCCTTGCCGAGGAAGACCACCAGACCCCCAGCAAGGTCCTTGCCGGGGACAACAGCGCGCCACGGCAAGAACCTTGCCGGGCCGCCCGACAAGGCCCTCACCAAGGACGCCAACGCGGCCACCACCAGGCCCGCGCCAACAAAGTTTCCACCGCCGTTCACATGCAGCTGCCAGCCCAACCAGCTAGGCGGGCACCTGCGTGGCAACAAGCAGCTCCCAGGCCAACTCATCAAGTGCATGCGTGGCGGCACGCAGATCTTCGTAGAGGCTCCACCACCATGCCGCCTCAGCTGCCTGCCTGCCTACGTGGCGCCACATGCGTCGCTAGCTAGGGCGCGTGTCGAAGCAAGGAGGAGCGGCGATGGACGGGACGGGCCTCTCCCCGTCCCCAATAAAGCAAGAGGACACCTAAGCTCCGCATTAAATGCGTCTTATCCTGTAATACGAGCGATAAGCTCATAGCACTGTGCGCCTTTCCACCTCCTGTGTGCCACTGTGGCAGCCCCTTTCGACTATAAAAGGAGGCCCATGGCATACTGGAGAGGGATTCGGCTCTTTTGAACCACACACTCACCACAACTAGTTCGAGAGCTCAAGGACTTTCTGAAATACACCCACCAAAGCAGGACTAGGGTTTTACGCATCCTCGCGGCCCGAACCTGGGTAAACGATCCTCGTGCTGGTTACTAATCCTGCTCTTCTTGCAACCCCGCGCCCCGACAACCGTAGTAGGGATTCTTGTGATCCCATAGGTGTCGTTCCACACCGACAATGATGAACCCCTCCGTGATGGTGTATAGATTGGATCTCGTGGTTCTGGAACTTGCGGTGGCTGGAATTGTGTTTCATCGACTCCCCTAGAGTTTCTGGAATATTTGGGGATTTATAGTGCGAACAGGTGGTGCGGGAGGCCATCGAGGTGGGCACAACCCACCAGGGTGCGCCCAAGTGGGTTGTGCCCCCCCGGGGCACCCCTCTAGTACTTCTTTGGCCTGTGTTGTTTTTTCTGGTCCATAAAAAATCTCCAAAAAGGTTTGCTGCATTTGGACTCCGTTTGGTACTGATATTCTGCAAAGTAAAACACAAGCAAAAATAGCAACTGGCATCGGGCACTATGTCAATAGGTTAGTCCCAAAAAATGATATAAACTTGCTATAAAATGATTGTAAAACATCCAAGAATGATAATATAACAACATGGAACAATAAAAAATAATAGATACGTTCGGGATGTATCAGCATCCCCAAGCTTAAATCATGCTCATCATTGAGTAGGTAAATGCTAAAAACAGAATTTTTGATGTGGAATGTTGCCTAACATGTTCATCACATATTCTTTTCTTTTGTAGCATGGACATATGGACATTTATATGGTTCAAAGCAATAGTCTAGTTTTTACATGAAGATTTCAATACTCAAGCATATCAACAAGCAACCATGTCATTCAAATATCAACAGTAAATCCCTAGCCCATCATGCTCAATCATTGATCCATTCATGAACCACACGCATATTAGCTACGTCCAATGCTCAAATACGATCATAGTGGCCCTTAGTTGGTGCTTTATGAGAGAAGATGGAGACTCAGATGAAAATAAAAATTGCATAAAGTAAATAGAAAGGCCCTTCGCAGAGGGAAGTAGGGATTTGTAGAGGTGCCAGAGCTCAAAGCTAAAACTGAGAGATAAACTTTTTTCAGAGGCATACTTTTCCCGTCAACGAAAACGACCGAGTAATTCCCAACACTTTCCATGTTAGATATATCATAGGCTATTCCCAAACAGAAAATAAAGTTTATTCCTTTTTCCACCATTCCTTCACATTCCACGGCTAGTCGTATCCACAGGTACTGTCCATAACAACACTTTCCAAGGAATTTAATATTTGACAACATAAAGTAAATTCATTTTTCATTTCGAGACTGGGCATTCCTATTACCGCCATACTCTCATGCAATGACAAGTGAATAAACACTCATCTTGAGAATAACACATCTATCATAGAAAATATTGGCCACCCCCTGCCATTTCATGAGCGGTACGGGCACACAAAAAGGAAATTTATTCTGAAAATTAGAGATGGCACATACAAATTTGCTTAGAACGGCACGGAAAAACCGCATATAGGTAGGTATGGTGGACTCATATGGCAAAACTGGGTTTAAGGATGTTGGATGCACAAGTAGTATTTCTACTTAGTACAATTGGAGGCTACCAAAAGATTGAGAAGCAACCAACCAAGAAACGAAAAATCACGTAGGCAAGCATTAAGCATAACTAACACCGATAATGCACCACAAGTAGGATGTAATTTCATTGCATAACTATTGACTTTCGTGCTTGCAAAGGGAATCACAAACCTTAAAACCAATATTCTTATTGAAGCATAATTACTCACCAACATGAATCACATATCATTATGTCATACCTCAAAACTATTACAAAGAATGAAGTTTAATTTGTCCAATGATCTTCATCAATTTTTTTATTATATCCCTCTCGAATATCTATCACTCTGGGACTAATTTCATATGTTGCTTTTGATAAGCTCAAACAAATTTAAGTGAAGAACATGAGCATAAAAGTTTTCGTCTCTCAAAATAATATACGTGAGGCATGAGAGAATTTCTTCAAAAATTTACTAACTCTCAAATAAATCTAAGTGAATCGTGATAGCATTTATTGAAAAATATTAAAGTGCATCGTGCTCATAAAGATATAAGTGAAGCACTAGAGCAATTCCATAGCTCAAAAAATTTACATGAAGCATAAAGAGCAATTCTAATAAATCATAGCATAATTTTTGCTCTCTCAAATAGGTGTGTCCAGCAAGGATACTTGTGACAAACTAAAAAGAAAGACAAGCAAAGACTCATATAATACAAGATGCTCCAAGCAAAACTCATGATATGTGACAAATAAAAATATAGCTCCAAGTAAAATACCGATGGTCGTTAGAAGAAAGAGGGGATGCCACTCGGAGCATCCACAAGCTTAGTTGTTTGTTCCTCCTTGGATATTATCTTGGAGTGCCATGGGGCATCCCCAAGCTTAGGCTACTCTCACTACTTATTCCTTTATCCGTCGTGATCTCACCCAAAACTTGAAAACTTCAATCACACAAAACTTAACAAAAACCTTCGTGAGATCCGTTAGTATAAGAAAGCAAATTACCACTCTAAGTACTGTTGCAAACTCATTCATATTTTACTTTTGCATTATATCTACTGCATTCCAACTTTACCATGGCTTGTACCCCCCGATACAATCCATAGATTCATCAAAATAAGCACAGAACGCAAAGAAAACAGAATGTGTCAAAAATAGAACAGTTTGTAGTAATCTGAAAACTTCGTATACTTCTGTAGCACCAAAAATTCTAAAAAATTAGGACAATGTGAGAAATTTGCATGTCATTCTCATGTACAAAAACTAGGATTTTATCGTGCTTGTGTGAATTTAAACAATTTTGTTACTGGGCGCAAAAGTTTCTTTTTTTCAACAAGATCAAATCAACTATCACCCAACATGATCCCAAAGGCTTTACTTGGCACAAATACTAATTAAAACATAAAAACATAATTATAACCGTAGAATAATTATGCAAGCACTCAAGAATAGAAAGAAAAAGGCAAAATAAATTTTATTCATTGGGTTGCCTCCCAACAAGCACTATCGTTTTTCGCCCCTAGCTAGGCATAATGCTTAGATTCAAGTGTTGTCATCTTTAGTTTTTGCTACTTTGGTAAGGGCTTTCTCAAAGCTGGGAGGCTCTTTACGCTTCCCCAAATTCTCAGGAAAAGAAACGATGTTGAGATCTAAAATATCCAACCGTTTATTGCAAAGGGTAATCAAAGTATTCATGCGATTGAGATTTCCACTAATATGTTTGAGAGGTTCATTATATTTTTACAACTCGACCATATGTTTATGCAAATCACTCAACTTGTCTAAAATTTGAACCCCTTCTTGAGTAAAAGAAATCCACTTTTTGGTTGGTGGAATTCCCAAAATCCCCTCTAGGATCTCATAAGCGGTATTAGCATCAAGCTCAATAAGGTTCCCTTTAGCGGCAAAATCCAGAAGTTGTCTATGATGCAAAGCAAATCCTTGATACGTCTCCAACTTATCTATAATTTATGAAGTATTCATGCTGTTATATTATCATTCTTGGATGTTTTACAATCATTTTATAGAAACTTTATATCAATTTCTGGGACTAACCTATTGATCCAGTGCCCAGTGTCAGTTGTTATTTTTTGCTTGTTTTTTACATCAAAGGAAACTAATATCAAACGGAGTCCAAACACCGTGAAACTTTTTGTCGATTTTTATGCACCAGAAGACATCCAATGGGCTAGAGCAGCACCTGGGGGTGCCCCGAGAGGGGCACAACCCACCAGGGCGTGCATGGGGGCCCAAACGCACCCAGGTGGGTTGTGCCCACCACGGTAGCCTCCCGCACCCCTTCTTTGCCCTATAAATTCCCAAATATTCCAAAAACCTTCAAGGTAAGCCTAGATCAGAAGTTTCGCTGCCGCAAGCCTCTATATCCACGAAAACAAATCTAGACCCCGTGTCGGCACCGTGCCGGAGGGGGGAATCATCACCGGTGGCCATCTTCATCATCTCGGCGGCCACCATGATGAGGAGGGAGTAGTCCACCCTCGGGGCTGAGGGTTTATACCAGTAGCTATGTGTTTAATCTCTCTCTCTCTCTCTTTCTCTCTCTCTCTGTCTCTCTCGTGTTCTTGAGATGTCACGGTCTTGATGTACCGCGGGCTTTGTCAATATAGTTGGATCGTATGGTGTTTTCCCCTCTCTATCTTGTGATGAATTGAGTTTTCCCTTTGAGATTTCATTTTATCGGATTGAATAGTTTTATGGATTTGATAACACTTGATGTATGTCTTGCTATGAATACCCGTGGTGACAATGGGGTATCATATTGATTCACTTGATATATGTTTTGGTACTCAACTCGCGGATTCTTGAGGTGACATTGGGGTAACCTATGCATAGGGGTTGATGCATGTTCATGTCTTTGTTTCTCCGGTAGAAATCATGGGGCACTCTTTGAGGTTCTTTGTGTTGGATTGAATATTACGAATCTGAATTTGCTTTGGTGTTATTTTAGTATGCACTCTTGGATAGATTGAGCGGAAAGAATAGCTTTGAGGTGGTTTCGTACCCTGCAAACTATTTTTTTCTTATGTTCTCCGCTAGATAAGAACTTTGGAGTGATTCTTCATCACACGTGAGGGATGTTTATATGATCCAATTATATTAGAATTGTTGAGAGATTGCACTAGCGAAAGTACGGACCCTAGGCCTCATTTTCAAGCACTGAAATACCGTTTGTGCTCTGTTTTATCAATTGCTACCTTGTTGTTTTTATTTATTCATATTATAAAAATATATTTCTACCATCCATGTTACACTTTTATCACCATCTCTTCGCCGAACTTGTGCACCTATAAAATTTTCCATTGTATTGGGTGTGTTGGGGACACAAGAGGTTTCTAGTATTTGGTTGCAGAGTTGTTTGAGAGAGACCATCTTTATCCTACGGTCCCACGGATTGATAAACCTTAGGTCATCCACTTAAGGGAAAATTTCTACTGTCCTACAAAATCTACGCTTGGAGGCCCAACATGAGTCTACAAGAATAATGTTGTGTAGTAGACATCAAGCTCTTTTCTGGCGCCGTTGCCGGGGAGGTTGAAAGTGCAACTATCCCTGTGTGGTTTTGGTAATTCCTAACAACATATAGCTCATTGAGCTAACATTATTCCAAGATTAATATTTTAGGAAAAGCTCAATGAATGGCATGGCATGGATGAGGAAAGTGGATCCCTCAAAATTCTAAGGACAAAAAGTTTGGCTCAAGCTTGAAGCTCAAGACTCTACATTTTATATTTTAGTGATCCAAGATCACATTGAGTCTATAGGAAAAGCCAATACTATCAAGGAGGGATGAGGTGTTGCTTAATGGCTTTCTTGCTCAAAGTGCTTAGTGATATGCTCCAAAACCCTCAACTACTTTCCCACATCCACATATGACCTAAATCAAAAGTCAAACTCGACCCCACCGATTCTATCTATCCGGCGCCACCGAGTTTCAAATGTCATAGCCACTGCCACAAACCCTAGGCAAATCGGTCTCACCGATAGGGATCTCGGTCTCATCGAGATGGGATTGTAATCTCTCTGTTTCCCTTCGTAACGTTTGGGTCTCACCGAGATGAGCGATCGGTCCCACCGAGATTGCAATGTAAACTCTCTGTTTCCCTTTTGTAACATTTCGGTCTCACCGAGATGAGCGAATCGGTCCCACCGAGTTTACCTGACCAACTCTCTGGTTAGCTTATTACCAAAATCGGTCCCATCGAGTTTGTGTAATCGGTCTCATCGAGATTACGTTATGCCCTAACCTTAATCATATCGGTCCTACCGAGTTGCATCTCAGTCCCACCGAAAATCCTAACGGTGACTAGGTTTGCTGAATCGGTCCAACCGAGTTTAACCATTCGGTCCCACCGAGTTTGGCAAATTGTGTGTAACGGTTAGATTTTGTGTGGAGGCTATATATACCCCTCCACCCACTCTTCATTCGTGCGGAGACCCATCAGAACACACCTACACTTCCAATACACATGTTCTGAGAGAGAACCACCTACACTTGTGTTGAGGTCAAGATATTCCATTCCTACCATATGAATCTTGATCTCTAGCCTTTCCAAGTTGCTTTCCACTCAAATCTTCTTTCCACCAAATCCAAATCCTATGAGAGAGAGTTGAGTGTTGGGGAGACTATCATTTGAAGCACAAGAGCAAGGAGTTCATCATCAACACACCATTTGTTAATCCTTGGAGAGTGGTGTCTCCTAGATTGGCTAGGTGTCACTTGGGAGCCTCCGACAAGATTGTGGAGTTGAACCAAGGAGTTTGTAAGGGCAAGGAGATCGCCTACTTCATGAAGATCTACCGCTAGTGAGGCAAGTACTTCGTGGGCGATGGCCGTGATGGAATAGACAAGGTTGCTTCTTCGTGGACCCTTCGTGGGTGGAGCCCTCCATGGACTTGCGCAACCGTTACCCTCCATGGGTTGAAGTCTCCATCAGCGTGGATGTACGATAGCACCACCTATCAGAACCACGACAAAAACATCCGTGTCTCCAATTTTGTTTGAATCCTCCAAACCCTTCCCTTTACATTCTTGCAAGTTGCATGCTTTACTTTACGCTGCACATATACTCTTTTGCATGCTTGCTTGAATTGTGTGGAGATTGCTTGACTTGTGCTAAGATAGCTAAAATCTGCCCAGAACTAAAATTGGGAAAAGGCTAGATTTTTATTTGGTCAAGTAGTCTAATCACCCCCTCTAGACATACTTTCGATCCTACAAGTGGTATCAGAGCTTTGGTCTCCATTTGCTTTGAGTTCCATAGCTTTTGGTGGTCATAGCCTTGGTTTCACAACCTAGGAGAGTATGGCGTCTAGCGAGGGAAATTATCACCGTAGAGGTCCTTACTTTGATGGTACTAATTTTGCTAGTTGGAAGCATAAGATGAAAATGCATATTCTTGGACATAACCCCGCCGTTTGGGCTATTGTGTGTGTTGGCTTGCAAGGTGACTTCTTTGATGGGAAAGAACCGAACCAAGAAGCTACCGTAGAAGAGTTGAAGATGCTGCAATACAACGCTCAAGCTTGTGATATCCTCTTCAACGGATTGTGCCCCGAAGAATTCAACAAAATAAGTCGTCTTGAGAATGCAAAGGAAATTTGGGATACTTTGATTGATATGCACGAAGGTACCGACTCCGTCAAGGAATCCAAATTGGATGTGCTTCAAAGTCAACTTGACAAGTTCAAAATAAAGGATGATGAATGTGTCGCTGAAATGTACTCTAGGCTTGCTCTTATCACAAATGAGATTACCGGCTTAGGGAGTGAAGAGATGACCGATAGATTCATCATCAAGAAGATCCTAAGAGCCTTGGATGGAAAATATGATACCGTGTGCACATTGATCCAAATGATGCCCAATTACAAAGATCTCAAGCCAACGGAAGTCATAGGAAGAATTGTTGCTCATGAGATGTCACTCAAGGATAAAGAGGAACTTCACAACAAATCAAGTGGTGCTTACAAAGCCTCATGTGAAGCCCCCACATCATCAAATGAGAAACAAACCCTCAATGAAGAATTGAGCTTAATGGTGAAGAACTTCAACAAGTTTTACAAGAGTAGAAGCAAAGAGAGAAGCTCCAAGTCAAGGTCCTACAATGACAAACGATCTTCTAGTCGAGAGCGAAACTGCTACAATTGTGGAAGGCCTGGACACTATTCCAATGAGTGTACGGCCCCCTACAAGAGAGGAGAAGATTCTCCCAAGAGAAGAAGTAGAAGAGAAGAATCACCATCTAGAGAAAGAAGGAGTAGAGATGATCGTTATGAACGAAGACCCTCACGGAGAAGCAAGGATTCGGAAAGAAGGGACAAGTCATCGAGGAGCTATACAAAATGAAGACATCAAGCTCATGTTGGTGAATGGGTATCCGGCTCCGACTCCGACAACCACTCCGAGAGAAGTTATCACTCCGACTCCGAATATACTCAAGATGAAGGTGTTGCCGGTCTAGCACTTGTGACAACAAACTCCTACGAGATATTTGACTCACCAAATAAAGGAGTTGGAACATGCTTCATGGCTAATGGCCCAAAGGTATCACACCCCAAGTATGTTGATTTCAATAGTGATGAAGATGACTTGTTAGGTGATGATAATTTACTTGTTGACAACTCTAGTGATGAATGCTATGATGAAACGTCAATTAATCATGCTAATCAAGATAAAATGAATGACAATGATAAGGAGAAGATTGAGTCCCTAACTAAAGAACTAAACACTCTTAAGTTAGCTCATGAAACTATCTTAGGAGATCATCGAGAACTTTCAAGGACTCATGAGAAATTACGCTTTGAAAAGCTCAACCTTGAGCAAGAGCATGAGTTCTTAAAAGCAATCAATGATGATCTTCGTAAGAAAAGTTCTTCTTACATTGCCAAGCATTTACTCTTATCCACTTACATGCCTCAAGTCAAGTCTAGTAACAAGAACAAGAAAGATTCTTCCTCTAGTAGTAACAATAATCATGCTATATCCAATATTGTTGCTTATAGTAGTTCTCTTGATTCCACTAATGATTCTCTTAGCCAAGTTACACTTGAGCAAGAAAATAGCTTATTGAAGGGAATTATAGAGAAAGGTGTTTATAAGAGCCTTGCCGGAAGTAAGCAATTCGAGGAAATTGTACGCAAGCAAGGAAGGCACCAGAAGAATCAAGGTGTTGGTTTTGAACGAAAGTTCAATGCCAATGGAGTTGAGTGGGAAGAAGATCAATACCCCAAGACAAAGTTTGTTCCTCAACAAGAGAAGTATGATCCTACTTCTTTCAAAGGGACACAAGCTCAAGATGATATTCCACCACAAGACCACAAGCAAAAAGGCAAGGACAAGCTTCAAGAGGAATTGATGCATTTGAAGAAGCTCCTAAGGCCTTGGTCAAGTGGGTTCCCAAGACTACTTCAAGTTCCACTTCATCAAGTACAACTACAACTCCGAGGATTCCCATCAAGATGGTGTGGATCCTGAAGAAGAAGAACTAGAGAGTTCTTGAGGGTTACTCCGCCAACATACTTCACTCTTATCATCTTGGCAAGAACAAGTGCAATAAACTTCCACATCTTGCACTAGTTCAAGGATTCACAAACCCTCTTGTTGGTAAGACAAGGGACAAGGTAACCTAAAAGCTTTCATAGACATCATCTTGTGTGTGCATCACTTTATGTCTATGGATATCCTTGTTTGTTCCTTGTGGGAGTAACCCGTAGGTATTGAAAGTGCAACTCACTCCAATGGATAGCTCCAAATGATCTACATCAACATTGAGCATCCACATCTTCAACATCTACCTGAAGTCATCATCGACAAAACCCAAGGTTAGTTCATCCCTCTTAGGGGGGATCTCACATCTAGGGGAGCTTTACTCTAAGAATTGAGTTAAAGCAACTCTAATGGTGTGAACACAACAATGCTTTATGTAAAAGTGGTAACCCCACTTGTGCTTAAACGCTGAGTATGACCTATGATCAAATGTTCTCATTTGACTCCTAAGTCAATATACTCATATATAGATGACCTAGTCATCGCAAATTGCTTGATAGATGCTAGAATTGGTTGTGCATGCTTTGCCACATATTTCAATTGCCATTTTATTGTGTGAGCATGTTGGTTGCATATTTCACTCATTCAAGGACGTCCACTTGTTGTTTTGATTGATTGGTTTTCTTTTCTTTTGCCAAGTGGATGGACAAGAATGCCTAAGAACCTTCTCTAGCTTTCTATGCTTTTCTCGTCTCAAACTCTATTCATGCTACATCACAAAATTTGATCAAGTCAGATTCGAACTACTCTATGTGAGGAGCACTCGGAGTCCCCGATTCGTCATAGACTTAAACTTCCAAAACTTCTTTGTGTGTTTCGGTCTGACCGATTCCTCCATTTCGGTCATCCCGAGATCACTAAGTCGATCTAAGTTTTCAATCTCGGTGCAACCGATTTGAACTTTTCGGTCACACTGAGTTGCTATAACTATCAACAGTTATGCATCTCGGTGTCACCGAGTTGTTCCACTCGGTCACACCGATAGGGTCGGGCTATATATACTCACAAGCAAAATTTTGGAAATTTTCCGAAACCCCTTCGCCCGCGCATAGCTCGCTCTGCCTCCTGGGTCTTCGGATCGTCCTCATCGTCGCCAGTCGCCTCCTGTTGCTGGTCTCGCCGCCGTCAACGGAACTCTTCTCCATCGTTGCCGTCGTAGCGAGTTCATTGCCGAACTAGGGTATGGCCTCGATCACAGTGCTATCCCCATCTGATTCCTAGCACATTGTGTTCATCATGAATCTTGCCACTAGAGCAAGCAAGAAAAGAACTTCAGAGTCTGAGGATGAAGATTATGTGGCAGAGGAAGAGGAAGCCACATCAAAGAAGAAGGTGCTCAAGAAGGAATATGGCTTAGCTACAGTCACAAAGCCAGGTATGCAGAAGAAGGCACCTGCAAGGAGAGTTCCCACTTCCAAACCTAGGAAGGTTGCCACTGGAGAAACCATGAAGTTTACCATTGAGTTAGAAGAGGAAGCTGTTGGCCAAGATAAAAAGAAAATGAGAGTCAGAACTACTACCGCTAGAGTTCTTGGCAAACCCTCTATGAGGAGAGATTCAGAAGAAGAAGAAGAAGAAGAAGAGGAAGAGGAAGAGGTTGCTGCACCAGCACCTAAGGCACAGAAACTCATGGGTGATGCTATCAGGACAGGGGCTGCATCATCTATGCCCAAAGCTTCTGCTAAGTCTGCTGCTCCAGCTCCAAAGCCAAAACCCAAGAGGAGCACCAGAAACATCCCTGCATAGGAGAAGAACAAGGCCCCAGTGCCTGAGACAGCTGTTGTTGAAGAAGAAGAAGATGAAGGACAAGTTCTGAGAAAGTTGAAGCCCAAGATTCCAGACCATAATGATGCTCATCCTGTGGCTGAGAACATGAAGCTCAGAAGAGACTTAGGGCTGAGGAAATGGAGAGAGACAGATCCATATGCTACAAGGAGAAGGACTGCTGTTGATTACAGGTTCCACACAAAGGAACAACAAGATTTCTATGAGACAGTGTTGCTGGACAATAAACCTATAGTGTGTGATATGAGGTGGGTCGACTGGACCTACATGAAGGAGAATGAAGAACACTATCCTAGAGTGTATGACAGCTTCAGTGCTTGTGGAGTTGCAGACTTTGTTGGGCAGAAGCTCACAAAGTGGAATGAGGAGCTCATAATGCAATTCTACTCCACAGCACATTTCTATCCAGATGGCAGGATAGTATGGATGTCTAAAGGTACAAGGTACCACTCAACTATTGAGGAATGGGCCAATCTGATCAATGCTCCAAAGGAAAGTGAAGATGACTTGGATGTCTATGCCAAGAAAAATATGGATCACAATTCCATGTCAAACATGTACAAGGAGATCCCAGACAAAGCTCTTGAGACTTTCAAGTTTGGGTCAGTCCATTTTCTTCTGTCAGGACTGCCAACGATCAACTAGATCCTAAGGCACACTCTTTTGCCCAAGTCAGGCGACCACAACATGATCAGAGGCCATGCAATTAACTTGCTACATATATTTGATGTGCCACAGAAGTTCAAGGTCATGAGTCTTATAGTTGAGACTATCAAGAGGACTACAGCTGACCAGAAAACAAGTTGTGGATATGCCCCACAAATTCAGGAGTTGATAAACTCAAAGATGGGCAAAGGCACATACTTGTTGGATAAGGAACACTTGCCTATCTATCCTGACTTTGAGGACAATCAAGTTGTGATGAATGAGAATGAACCATTCTCAGTGCATGCACAAGCAAAGAAGGAGAAGGCAAAAATGGAGAAGGCTGCCAAGATGCCAACTCAAGAGGAGGCATCTGAGTAATTTTTGAAGAGCAAGCAGGACTAGCTCGGTTATTTGATAGCATCAACTCTGAGGATTGAGAAGGGGTTGGCCACCCTGACTCGAAACCAGGAGAGCTTGGAAAGAATCATGGAACAAAAGTTATATGACTTAGATGTCAAAGTAACTGAGATTCAGTCAGTTGTGGAGCAGCTACAGGATGACATGCAGGAGAGGAAGGGCAGAACAACCACTGATGCATTTGCCAGAGTGCCTCGAGCTCAGAGATCAACTGCAGTGCCAGTATCAGACACTAGAGCCATTTCATCTGCACCAGGTACAACTTCAGTGCCACCAGCTCCAACACCTACACCAGCTCCAGCTCCATCTACTTCGACTGAAGCCTTCGTCCTTGGCGTTATCCGGACTCCACCACCTGAAGATCAAGCCTGAGAGTCGTTTTAGTGCTATGCATTTTCTATGAACTTTTTGGTAACTTGTTGCCACAGGGGGAGAAAAATGTATAGATCATAGGCTTCGAGAGCGTTCGTTGGTTTTTGTTCTCTCTTGCTTTGGTGGTTGATACTTTATTTGCTTGATTGAGATACTTTATGCTTGTTTGTGATACTTGGATGATTATGTGTGTTTGATCATATGCTACATTAATACATTAATGCTTGTTGGATGACACTATCATTTTATCTCTATTTGATCATTCACTTTGCTTGGTGGTGAGTGCATGTATTTAATTCTTATCATTTTGAGCGCTCCACAAAGATGTATGTGACATGGAAGAGTAACCCATGATCCTAACTCATTGTGCATTTGAAGTCCAAAGCAAATCTTAAACTATGCACATATTTAGGGGGAGCTCTTGCTTATCACATACTTCTCAAAGCGACGATGTTTTTCTCTTATTATCATTTGTCGAAGCTTTGATCTATATGTTGTCATCAATTACCAAAAAGGGGGAGATTGAAAGTGCAACTATCCCTGGGTGGTTTTGGTAATTCCTAACAACATATAGCTCATTGAGCTAACATTATTCCAAGATTAATATTTCAGGAAAAGCTCAATGAATGGCATGTCATGGTAGAGGAAAGTGGATCCCTCAAAATTCTAAGGACAAAAAGTTTGGCTCAAGATTGAAGCTCAATACTCTACATTTTATATTTTAGTGATCCAAGATCACATTGAGTCTATAGGAAAAGCCAATACTATCAAGGAGGGATGAGGTGTTGCTTAATGGCTTTCTTGCTCAAAGTGCTTAGTGATATGCTCCAAAACCCTCAACTACTTCCCCACATCCACATATGACCTAAATCAAAAGTCAAACTCGGCCCCACCGATTCTATCTATCCGGCGCCACCGAGTTTCAAATGTCATAGCCACTGCCACAAACCCTAGGCAAATCGGTCTCACCGATAAGGATCTCGGTCTCACCGAGATGGGATTGTAATCTCTCTGTTTCCCTTCGTAACGTTTCGGTCTCACCGAGATGAGCGATCGGTCCGATCGAGATTGCAATGTAAACTCTCTGTTTCCCTTTTATAACATTTCGGTCTCACCGAGATGAGCGAATCGGTCCCACCGAGTTTACCTGACCAACTCTCTGGTTAGCTTATTACCAAAATCGGTCCCACCGAGTTTGTGTAATCGGTCTCACCGAGATTACGTTATGCCCTAACCTTAATCATATCGGTCCTACCGAGTTGCATCTCAGTCCCACCGAAAATCCTAACGGTCACTAGGTTTGCTGAATCGGTCCGACCGAGTTTAACCATTCGGTCCCACCGAGTTTGGCAAATTGTGTGTAACGGTTAGATTTTGTGTGGAGGCTATATATACCTCTCCACCCACTCTTCATTCGTGGAGAGAGCATTCAGAACACACCTACACTTCCAATACACATGTTCTGAGAGAGAACCACCTACACTTGTGTTGAGGTCAAGATATTCCATTCCTACCATATGAATCTTGATCTCTAGCCTTCCCAAGTTGCTTTCCATCAAATCTTGTTTCCACCTAATCCAAATCCTGTGAGAGAGAGTTGAGTGTTGGGGAGACTATCATTTGAAGCACAAGAGCAAGGAGTTCATCATCAACACACCATTTGTTACTTCTTGGAGAGTGGTGTCTCCTAGATTGGCTAGGTGTCACTTGGGAGCCTCCGACAAGATTGTGGAGTTGAACCAAGGAGTTTGTAAGGGAAAGGAGATCGCCTACTTCGTGAAGATCTACCGCTAGTGAGGCAAGTCCTTCGTGAGCGACGGTCGTGATGGAATAGACAAGGTTGCTTCTTCGTGGACCCTTCGTGGGTGGAGCCCTCCATGGACTCGCGCAACTGTTACCCTTCGTGGATTGAAGTCTCCATCAACGTGGATGTACGATAACACCACCTATCGGAACCACGACAAAAACATCCGTGTCTCCAATTGCGTTTGAATCCTCCAAACCCTTCCCTTTACATTCTTGCAAGTTGCATGCTTTACTTTCCGCTGCACATATACTCTTTTGCATGCTTGCTTGAATTGTGTGGAGATTGCTTGACTTGTGCTAAGATAGCTAAAATCTGCCAAGAACTAAAATTGGGAAAAGGCTAGATTTTTATTTGGTCAAGTAGTCTAATCACCCCCCCCTCTAGACATACTTTCGATCCTACAGAGGTGAGTGCATGAATGTATATCTTTAGATCTTGCAATCGAATCTTTTAGTTTCTTGTTTTATCACTAGATTGGTTTTATAATAGAAAACTAAAAAAATGGAGGCTGGATTACCTCGGGTTGTTCTTTATCTTTATAATGTCTATTTTGAGAATAAGGATTCCGATAATTGTGCTCAAATTCTAGAGAAAGAATTCAACAAAATTTATGGCATAAAAACGTTGGATGATGGGCATGATTGCAATATTTTTAGTATGAATTATTTAAATATCCAAAATGCTAATGACGATTGCACAAGTCATGACAAAAATGTTTCTTATAAGCATGTTAATTTTTGTGGAGTGCATAAAGTTTGTGAAGATGTGCCTTATAGGGAAGATAGATTTTGTAATAAGCATAAACATGCTAGAACAAATTCTTTGGTCAAATTGATAGATGAGTTTGCTACAAAATTATGCTCTCTTTGTCCTATTACTTGTGAACTTTGCAATAAAGTTGGTCACCTTAATTTCCAATGCATGCTTTTTCAAGATTGAATCATGTCCAAATATTGCAATAACTTGATCACCCTAGAACTTTATAATGAATTTTGTTTATTTTTCGGGAGTGAAGAATTGACATATAAAAATAGTTGATTTGAAGTATTCATTCTGACGGATGACACTGAAACTAATCTAAAAAATATCTATATGTTTTGCATGGTAAATTGCAATGAGAATGCTTATATTGCCAACTATAGAAAGATGGGAACACCAATAGAATATAAAAGGAATACTAATGAAAGGGTGAAGATATCCACTTTCCCTCCTATTGTCTCTCATGATGAAATAGGTGACGAGGAGGAGCTCCCTATTCAACCAATCTCATCAATAATAAGCTTGAAAAACTTAATTAAACCCACATGTGATGTGGTGAGGAAGAAGAAAAGAAGAAAGAATAGAGGTAAAAAGGTATCACTCCCAAATAATGTTGCTCCTATTATTATTGTGCCTCATGAAAATGAATCAAAAAAAATTGTGGAAGATGATGCACTTGATGATGATATTGCTTCTATGTCTTATGGCACGATGTGCGAGAGCACTATTGATGATGATTTTGTTATGCCTATTGCTTGTTGTGATGATTATGATTGGGAAGATAATGATACTTCTTATAATCTTGGAAATCTTTTTGGCACCAACTAGGGAAGTTATACCGATAGCAATTGTTATACCATTGATGCTATTCATACTATCAATGATGAGAGTGGTTATGCTTATGATATGCCAAGCCACAAGCTTGGGGATGATATGTTTGATGAGAATGACATGTTTGAGAATTTATTTGCTGCAATTAATGTTTGTCCCAAGCTTGGGGATGCTATTTTAATGAAGATGATCTTTTTATCCCCCTACTTTGAATGATCAAATTTGCTACGATGATTGCATGCCTCCTATCTATGATGGGAACAAGGTTGCTACTTATGATGATTGTTGTGATGATACTTATGTTATAAGAAGTAGTGATAATTATGGTCATAATTTTGAATATCCTTTTTCTGAATATTACTCTTTTAATGTGGAAACAATTTATAGTATTCGAGTTTCATATGATATTCCCACCATTGTGAATGATAAGAAATTTCCTATGAGGAGAGTAATAAAATTTCTACGCTTGTGGATCATGAAAATAATGTTTTATGTGATGGTTATATTGATGAATCTATTCATGATGCTACTGAAAATTATTATGAGAGAGGAACTTATGATTCATGATGCTCTCTTTAAGTTTAAATCCGTATCTTTTATGCGAGCATCATTGAACTCATCATGCCTAGCTAAAAGACATTAAAGAAACGCGCTTATTGGGAGACAACCCAACACTTTTACCTAATGTTTTTGTGTGTTCACATGATTATGCTACTTTAGTGATCATGTTTTATTGCTTTTGTTTCAATAAAGTGCCAAGTAAAGCCTTTGGGATAGCGTTGATGATAGTTGACTTGATTCTGTCCAAAAACAAAAACTTTTGCACTCAGTCCAAGAATTTTGAAAATTCACTGGAACGTGCTTTTGATCTCAATTTTTGATAGGTGATATATATATGTATATATATATTCCCTACATTTTTCTAATTTTTCAGAATTTTTGGAGGAGCATAAGTATGGTTGGAGTACAGATTACTACAGACTGTTCTGTTTTTGAAATTTCCGTTTTTAATGCATAGTTTGCATGATTTCTAGTTTCTATGGCTTATATTGCTTAATATAAATTGTGGAAATGATACGGTATAGTAGGCATTGTGTGAGAACAATTATTAATCTTGTCTTTGGCAGTACCAAAAGTGAGTGGTTTGCTCTTTATCATACTAACCTATATCACGAAGTTCCGTTATGTTTTGTGTGATTGAAGTTTTCAAGTTTTGGGTGAGATATCGATATGAGGAGAATAAGGAGTGACAAGACCCTAAGCTTGGGGATGACCAAGGCACCCCAAGGTAATATTCAAGGAAGATCCAAGCAACTAAGCATGGGGATGCCCCGGAAGGCATCCCCTCTTTCGTCTTCAACATTATCGGTAATCTCACTTGGAGCTATGTTTTCATTCGTCACATTGTGACGATATGAGTTTTACTTGGAGCATAATTTTATTTTGTTAGGATTTGCTTGATGTTATTTATAATAATGTTTTTCATCTTTCTTTTCAATAAAAATGTCAAGGATAACCTTCACCATGCTTCTTTTGCAAGTATACATGTTGCTGTTTCAAAACAGAAAGTTACCGTTGTTGCAAAAATTCCCTAGAAAAGTCAGAATGTGATAAAATGTTGAAACTTTTTGCACAATAAGCTCTGATAAATTTACTACAGTGTGGTATATTTTTAAAAAGCTTGGAGTGAAAGAAGTATTGATACTCTTGCATTCTTTACAGACCGTATTGTTTTGGCAGATTGCTGTTATGCTTGCATTGTTTGCATATGTTTGCTTGTTTAATGGCTCTATTTGAGGATAGGAGTACTAAATATGCAGAGGCATTTAGTATGCAATGTTGAAAAATAATTTTAGTAATTTTCTATAGTAGAGAATGATAAGGTTTTACATTGATTTATGCTAACGTATCTCACGAGTTCTTGTTGAGTTTTGTGTGGATGAAGTTTTCAGTATTAGCTAAATCGTTATATGATAGGAATTAAGGAGACACAAAAGCTCAATCTTGGGGATGCCCAAGGCACCCCAAGATAATATTTCAAGAAGTCTCAAGCATCCAAACTTGGGGATGCCTGGTAGGCATCCCACCTTTCTTCTTCAACAATTATCGATTAGTATCGGTTGAGCCTATGTTTTTGCTTCTTCACATGATGTGTGGTATTCTTGGAATGTCATTTTGTTTTGTTTTGCTTGTTGTTTTACTAAAATACTTAGATCTCAAACTTTTAAATAAGAGAGAGTATTCAAATAGCTACCCATTTACATAACTACTCGCTTGATCTTCACTTATATCTTTTTGGAGTAGCTTGTCATTTACTCTTGTGCTTCACTTATATCCAATGAGTAAATTGTTGAATGAATTGAATATCATGAAGTTGAAATTATATCATGCCTACTGGTAGCTTCACATTGGGTTTAGAAAGTGAAATCTTTTGAAGCTTGACAATCACAATATTGGTCATACAAGCAATTCATGAATGATTAGTAGAAGGAAGAGAACTTTCGCATGCAAATACACTATCTTGGAAATATTTTGTGATTGTGAGCCCCCATCAAAATATTATATGCCAAAATTGTTGACGTTGGACAAGGAAGACAACGTAATGATTTATGTTTGTACATATTCACATAGAATTTATATTGTCATAGATCCTTCAACATGCGATGCTTGCCCCCCATCTTTGCTAGCCAAAAAATCCGCACCAAGTAGAGATACTACTTGTGCATCCAAGAACCCTTAACCCCAAATATTATTTTCAAGAGTCCACCATACCTACCTAAGTATTGAGTAAGATCCTTCAAGTAATTTTTCATCGGTGCAATAAGGCAATTAAAATTTCTTCTAAATGTGTTTGATCATTCAGTGTAAAAGAAAATTGAGCGTTGTACGAACTTGTGATCGCGAAGAATAAAAGGGACAGACTGCATAATAAAGGTTGCTATCACAAGGGGCAATATAATGTGACGTTCTTTTGCACTAAGGGATTGAGCATACAAACAAAAAGCAGATGGCAATCTATGCTTCCCTCTGCGAAGGGCCTATCTTTTACTTTTATGTATTTACTTTCATGCAAGAGTCATGTTCCTTTTTACTTTTCTCTTTTGGCAAGCGTAAAATGTGGTGAGGAAAGATCTAGGAACATATATCTAGTTGGATATGGGTAGCATGAGTTATTATTGTTGACATCACCCTTGAGATGAATACGTTGGGAGGCGGAATTATAAGTCCCTATCTCTCTATGTGTCCAGTTGAAACGTTTTGCTCATGTGTATGCGGTGAGTGTTAGCAATCATAGAAGACTATATGATGGTTGAGTATGTGGGGCTCTTACTTAGACTCTGTTGAATAAGTTGAATTGCAATTGTTGGGTGATTAATAATATAGTTTGTTGAGTTTCAAGAGAATTCATTGTATGAACCTTAGCATGCGAATTGGTTGCTACTTTAACATGAGAAATTTTATGACAAACAATTGTCGTTATGATGCTAGGAAAAGTGGTTGAAATAATCATTAATGAAACTTGCGCACTTTGCTAGCATTCACACTTGATAAATTATTTCTTTTATCATTTACCTACTCGAGGATGAGTAGGAATTAAGCTTGGGGATGCTGATAAGTCTCCAACATATCTATAATTTATGAAGTATTCATGCTGTTATATTATCATTCTTGGATGTTTTACAATCATTTTATTGCAACTTTATATCATTTTCTGGGACTAACCTATTGACCTAGTGCCCAGTGCCAGTTGTTGTTTTTTGCTTGTTTTTTACATCACACGAAATCAATATTAAACGGAGTCCAAACACCGCAAAATTTTTTGTTGATTTTTGATGGACCAGAAGACAACCAATGGGCCAGAGCAGCACCTGGGGGGGTGCCCCGAGGGGGGCATAACCCACCAGTGCACGCCTGGGGGCCCAGGCGCGCCCAGGTGGGTTGTGCCCACCTCGGTGGCCTCCCACACCCATTCTTCGACCTATAAATTCCCAAATATTCCAAAATCCTCGGGGTAACCCTAGATCGGAAGTTCTGCCACGGCAAGCCTCTGTATCCATGAAAACCAATCTAGACCCCATTCCGGCACCTTGCCGGAGGGGAGGAATCATCACCGGTGGCCATCTTCATCATCCCAGCGGCCACCATGATGAGGAGGGAGTAGTCCACCCTCGGGGCTGATGGTTTGTACCAGTAGCTATGTGTTTAATATCTCTCTCTCTCATGTTCTTGAGATGTCACGATCTTGATGTATCGCAGGCTTTGTTTATATAGTCGGATCGTATGGTGTTTTCCCCTCTCTATCTTGTGATGAATTGAGTTTTCCCTTTGAGATTTCGTTTTATCAGATTGAATACTTTTATGGATCTTAGAACACTTGATGTATGTCTTGCTATGAATACCCATGGTGACAATGGGGTATCGTATTGATTCACTTCACATATGTTTTGCCATTCAACTCACGGATTCCTGAGGTGACATTGGGGTAATCTATGCATAGGGGTTGATGCACGTTCTTGTCTTTGTTTCTCCGATAGAAATCTTGGGGCACTCTTTGAGGTTCTTTGTGTTGGATTCAATATTACCAATCTGCGTCCCTCTTTGAGGCGACACGGGGGGAACCCTATCCGCCCCACCGTCCGCGCCCCCTTCCCTGCCTCCCTCCCTCGCCGCCGTTGTGGTCTGCTACGGGGCAAAGCCCTTGCAGTGCCGGCGGCGGCGGGGCATCTCCTCGGCGCAGCTCCTGTTGGGGAACGTAGCAGAAATTCAAAATTTTCTACGCAACACCAAGATCAATCTATGGAGTAATCTAGCAACGAGGGAAGGAGAGTGCATCTACATACCCTTGTAGATCGCTAAGCGGAAGCATTCAAGTGAACGGGGTTGATGGAGTCGTACTCGTCGTGATCCAAATCACCGATGATCCTAGTGCCGAACGGACGGCACCTCCGCGTTCAACACACGTACAGCCCGGTGACGTCTCCCACGCCTTGATCCAGCAAGGGAAGAAGGAGAGGTTGATGAAGACTCCGTCCAACAGCAGCACGATGGCGTGGTGGTGGTGGAGGAGCGCGGAACTCCAGCAGGGCTTCGCCAAGCACTACGAGAGACGAGGAGGGAGAGAGGTAGGGCTGCGCCAAGAGAGAGATCAAATCGTATGTTGGGCAGCCCCCAAACCTCAAGTATATATAGGGGGAGGGGAGGGGCTGCGCCCCCTCTAGGGTTCCCACCCCAAGGGGTGCGGCAGCCCCAGATCCCATCTGGGGTGGCGGCCACAAGGGGGAGAAGGGGGAGGCGCACCTGAGGTGGGCCTTAGGGCCCATCTGCCCTAGGGTTTGCCCCCTCCCCTCTTGGAGGCGCCTTAGGCCATGGTGGGAGGCGCCCCAGCCCACCTAGGGGCTGGTCCCTTCCCACTATTGGCCCATGTAGGCCTCCGGGGCCGGTGGCCCTTCCCGGTGGACCCCGGACCCCTCCGGTGGTCCCGGTACACTACCGGTGATGCCCAGAACACTTCCGGTGGTCAAAACCATACTTCCTATATATAAATCTTTACCTCCGGACCATTCCGGAACTCCTCGTGATGTCCGGGATCTCATCCGGGACTCCAAACAACATTCGGTAACCGCGTACATACCTTTCCTATAACCCTAGCGTCATCGAACCTTAAGTGTGTAGACCCTACGGGTTCGGGAACCATGTAGACATGACCGAGACAACTCTCCAGGCAATAACCAACAGCGGGATCTGGATACCCATGTTGGCTCCTACATGTTTCACGATGATCTCATCTGATGAACGACGATGTCAAGGATTCAATCAATCCCGTATACAATTCCCTTTGTCTACCGGTATAGTACTTTCCCGAGATTCGATCGTCAGTATCCCGATACCTTGTTCAATCTCGTTACCGGCAAGTCTCTTTACTCGTTCCGCAACACATCATCCCGTGATCAACTCCTTGGTCACATTGTGCACATTATGATGATGTCCTACCGAGTGGGCCCAGAGATACCTCTCCGTCACACGGAGTGACAAATCCCAGTCTCGATTCGTGCCAACCCAACAGACACTTTCGGAGATACCCGTAGTGCACCTTTATAGCCACCCAGTTACGTTGTGACGTTTGGCACACCCAAAGTATTCCTACGGTATCCGGGAGTTGCACAATCTCATGGTCTAATGAAATGATACTTGACATTTAGAAAAGCTTTAGCATACGAACTACACGATCTTTGTGCTAGGCTTAGGATTGGGTCTTGTCCATCACATCATTCTCCTAATGATGTGATCCTGTTATCAACGACATCCAATGTCCATGGTCAGGAAACCGTAACCATCTATTGATCAACGAGCTAGTCAACTAGAGGCTTACTAGGGACATGGTGTTGTCTATGTATCCACACATGTATCTGAGTTTCCTATCAATACAATTATAGCATGGATAATAAACGATTATCATGAGCAAGGAAATATAATAATAACCAATTTATTATTGCCTCTAGGGCATATTTCCAACAGTCTCCCACCTGCACTAGAGTCAGTAATCTAGTTCACATCGCCATGTGATTAACACTTGCAGATCACATCGCCATGTGACCAACATCCTAAGAGTTTACTAGAGTCAATAATCTAGTTCACATCACTATGTGATTAACACTCAATGAGTTCTGGGTTTGATCATGTTGCTTGTGAGAGAGGTTTTACTCAACGGGTCTGCAACATTCAGATCCGTATGTACTTCGCAAATCTCTACGCTATATTTGGAGCCATTTCAAATAACTGTTCTACTTGGAGCTATTCCAAATTGTTGCTCCATTATACGTATCCGGTATCTCTACTCAGAGCTATCCAGATAGGTGTTAAGCTTGCATAGACGTAACTCTTTATGTCGAACTCTTTATCACCTCCATAACCGAGAAACATATCCTTATACCTCTAAGGATAATTTTGATCGCTATCTGGTGACCTACTCCTAGATCACCTTTGTACCCTCTTGCCAGACATGTAGCAAGGCACACATCAGGTGCGGTACTTAGCATGGCATACTGTATAGAGACTATGACAAAAGCATAGGGGACGACCTTCATCCTTCCTCTTTCTTCTGCCGTGGTCGAGCTTTTGAGTCTTACTCAACACTCATACCTTATAACACAGCCAAGAACTCCTTCTTTGCCGATCTATTTTGAACTCCTTCAAAATCTTGTCATGGTATGTGTTCGTTTGGAAGTACCATTAAGCGATTTTGATCTATCCCTATAGATCTTGATGCTCAGTGTTCAAGTAGCTTAATCCAGGTTTTCCATTGAAAAACACTTTTCAAACAACCCTATATGCTTTCCAGAAATTCTACATCATTTCCGATCAACAATATGTCAACAACATATACTCATCAGAAATTCTATAGTGCTCCCACTCACTTCTTTGGAAATACAAGTTTCTCATAAACTTTGTATAAACCTAAAGACTTTGATCATCTCATCAAAGCGTACATTCCAATTCCGAGATGCTTACTCCAGTCCTTAGAAGGATTGCTGGAGCTTTGCATACTTGTTAGCATCTTTCAGGATTGACAAAACCTTCTGGTTGTATCTCATACAACCTTTCCTCAAGAAAATAGTCAAGGAAACAATGTTTTGACATCCTATCTGCAAGATTTCATAAATAATGCAGTAACTGCTAACATAATTCCAACAGACTTTTAGCATCGCTACGAGTGAGAAAGTCTCATTGTAGTCAACTCCTTGAACTTGCCGGGAAACATCTTAACGACAAGTCGAGCTTTCTCAATGGTGACACTTCATCATTGTCCGTCTTCCTTTTAAAATCCATCTGCACCCAACAGCCTTACGACCATCAAGTAGTTCTTCCAAACTATACACTTTGTTTTCATATATGGATCCTCTCTCGGATTTTATGGCCTCAAGCCATTGTTCGGAATCCGGGCCCACCATCGCTTCTCCATAGCTCGTAGGTTCATTGTTGTCTAGCAACATGACTTCCAAGACAGGATTACGTACCACTCTTGTCGTGGATTTGTCACGGCAAATGTCCTTAGTGTCAGGACTTAGTCGCAAGGCCAACGCATCTATGTGGTAGCTTGAGAGGGGTTGAGTGGGACGAGAGACGCAGGGCGGATCAACACGCAAGACAAGGATTTAGACAGCTTCGGGCCCCGGGAAACATCATCCGGTAATAACCCTACATGCTGTTTGAGGCTAGGTCTCATTATCATCCCGAGAGAGACGCCGTAAACCGGCTCTTTGTGTCTAGCCCTAGAGATTATTGATTGCTTGTCGCTTCTAACTTCTAACCTACCTCCCTTTGGGGAGCCCTGCCCCTCCTTATATATGTTGAAGGGGCGGTTTACATGTGGAGTCCTATTGGGATTAGGACTAGTCTATCTCTAATACAAACCGGATACAAGTCCTGGCTTTAACTCCTTGTAAGGCAAATATTCCTTTCCTCTTAAACCGGCCCACCATAGTTGAACCGGCCTTCATGAACCGCCAGACGGGCCACCGGGTCTTGTCGCTCCTCTGACCCGTCCGTCGGGTTACCAGTGAGTTACAACGTCCCGACAGGTTGCTGGTAAACCGCCAGGTCTGGGCGGGTCACCAGACGAATATCGCCAAGTCCGGCCGGGTTAACTTCCGGCCGGTTTACACCACGGGGTATATCCCCGACATTAGCCCCCAAGTTTAGCTTGGATTTATCCATGGTAAACTTATGCTGCAAATAAACATAAGAACAAATTTTGACAGGTTGTACCCCGGGTTAAGAATTCTTGTAAACCGACACCTGATCATCCTTAAGACCTTGTCATTTCCTCCTCCTAGAAAATCCAGGTCAATAAGCCAGCGTCATACTCAATTTGCTGACATTGGTTTCTCACAGAAAAATATTGTGAAGAAATAATCCACTTGAGTCGGCTTCCAAAACGCCGGTTTAAGAAATATTGGTCTTGAAATATTCATCTGATATTCAGCCGGTTTGAAGATGATCCCGGTCTTGAAAACTTGCCGGTTTAACATTACCAAATGGCCGGGTTATAAAAACTGATGACCCCGGATTATGATTGTTGCAGACACCGGTTCATGATTGTTGCCAACATCGGTTTATGATTATTGATGACACCGGGTTGCAGCCACAGGGTTATAATGATTGGTGACGCCGGGTCAATCTAACTTGCTCAACAGAGAATTTGAAAATCTTTCTTCGATAATAATATAATACCTGTAGCTCCCAAGTGCCGGGTTGTCATGCTTGCAGCAACCTGGGACTTGTAATTGATTGATGCCCATAAAATTTCAACCAATGTAGCCCCCAAGGGCCGGGTCATTATGTAATTATCAGCAGGGACTTTGTAAATATAATCTTGTAAACTTTGAACAGCCACGTGTAGCCCCCAAGGACCGGCTCAGTAAGATAATATTGAGCTTGAATAGTTGACATGAGCAATTGGTAGCCCCTAAGGGCCAGCTCATTACAATGTGATGAGTTGGGTCTTCAATAAGATGAGCAAAAAATGTAGCCCCCAAGTGCCGGGTTGTAATCCTGCAGCAACTCGGGACTATTCCTTCAATTGTAGAAAATGATAACCATTGCGCTAAAGCGACTTTGAAAACCATAATCAAAATTCAGCCAAGTTTGGCTATTTGAATAACCCAATGATTTATAAGCGCATAATTCCAATGGTGCAATCCAAATATATACTGGCGACTTATAGTCCAAAGCCATGCCGGTTTAATAAACATCGGACAATTTCTCATCATAGACTGGCGATTTACAATCGAAAGCCAGGCCGGTTTAATAAACACCGGTGATTTATAATCATGCTTTATTCAACCTGTTTCTGCATACAACAAGTTTAAAGTGTCCTGGCGGTTTACCGCTGGACGGGTCATAATGCCCAACATATAACCCAGGTTTATAACCAAGGCTGCGCTTAAGAATAATCAAATATGAAATATATCATACCTGTGATATAGTCGGTTTACCAACTTTTTGTAGTAAGAGTGATAACCCCAATCTTGAGTAATGATAACTCCTCCCATATTGTGCCGGTTTATGATAAAACCGTACCGGCTGTGATAACACCGGATTAACCATATATAATACTGGTGACTTGTAGTCAATCCAGACCGGGCTGATAATCTCCGGATTATAACTTGATCATGTACTCACAACTTGTAGTTGAAAGCCGAGCCGGGTTGATAAACACCGGTTTACTCCATAATAGGATGGTAACAGAAAATCAAACCGGGCAGATAATCTCCGGTCTAAAAATGGACCGTGTCCCGCCAATTTAGCTGTTTGAACCGGTACAAAATACTGTCGGTTTAAAAAACGCAAATAAAATAACAACTTCTCAAGAAAGGCTATTAAAGCAAAAGCAATGGCAACAACTTTTTGCAAAAGAAGAGCTCTACTGAGCTTGGTCAGATGGAATTACCATGGTCAGACGCAACCAAGCCCCCCGAAGGCGTAGCGATGGTGCCAGTCAGCCATGACCCCAAAATGACGCGTGGCGTTACGCCGGCCAAGTGGCATTGCATTGGTTCGGATTCGACCAAGCCCCCAAGTGACTCAGTGGCCTAGGGCCGATCAAGTGGCATTGCATTGGTTCGGACACGACCAAGCCCCCAAATGACTTATTGGCTGTTTAAAAGCCGATCAGAAGGCATTACCATCATCAAGACATGACCGAGCTCCCATAAGGTGTAACTACGGTTCAAGTCGATTAGGTCCCCAACTGACTTAGTGGCAAATGTGCCAGCCAGAGGGCATTACCGTCGTCAAGACATGACCAAGCTCCCAGGAGGTGTAGCTACGGTTCAAGTCGACTAGGTCCCCAACTGACTTTGTTGCTCTTCGGTGAAGCGACCTCAAGGGGTAAACCGGAGGTTGCCCTAAAGCGAATCAACTCCGTGTAACCACGCATGATATAAAGAATAGATACCCCGCTTTACAAAGCGGGAGCCCCCATGTGACAAATAATATGTCAGGCCAATAAGGCCGGATACCCATGTTTGAACCGCGCATCATGGCAGCAGGTCCTCTTCGGTAATTTTTGCAAGAGATAAATTCTTCTTGAACCGGGATCTTGAACCGGATATTGAAAGCTTCAAAGCTATGGGAGACATCTTTCCCTTGAACCGGATTTTAAACCGGAATCTTCATTTTCAGCCGGAAATTTTCTGACGGCCTTTAAACTCGAACTTGCGAGAAGTTAATTCCTTTTTGAACCGGACATTGTTAAACCGGATCTGAGCGCTTCAGAACTTTGTGGGAGAATAGATTTCTCTTGAACCGGATTGTAAACCGGATATTTGAGAGCTTCAGTGATACTGACTTCCCTTCAGCCAGGTTTCAAACCGGAATCCTTTCTGATGATCCGAAACTTCTTCATTGAATCGGGATTTTGTAACTGTCATATACTTTCTAAGCCGGAAATTTTCTGACGGCCTTTAAATTTTCATCAACATAACAGTAGCCTCCGGGATCGGGTTATCTTTCCCTCCATCGTCCTTGGGTTCTTAAACCGGCTAAAACTGGCAAGACTTGCTACGTCATATCATCATAGCCCCCAAGTCTCAAGGTGACTCGAGGAGTTGGCTTGAGATTCTCCATATTTGACCGTGATATAAACCGGCATAACTTGTATATCATTGGCGTTGATAGCACGATGTGAATCCATAGAAGGTTGAGGTGACTGCGGCTGGTTGTAAATGATCCCATATGAGCCGTGTCAGCAACTCGGCCAATGGCTCCTTCCAACTGGCGATTTGAGTTTAATCAAAACTGTAGTGGCGGCGAGTTGTGCGCCTGCCCATTGAACCATCCATTGCAAATGGTGGTTGATGATGATTTGTCTCCAATTTGAAAGAAAACCGGGCTACCCAAGCTGTGACTTGCTCATATCCAATAAACAGCTCATGCAGACAGGTGCGGCCCAGTGTGTTGATGTAGACCAGGCCGCGAGAGACGGACGGTAAAGACGTCCACAATATTAGAGGTGTCTCGGATAGACGAACCGGCCGCGGCGTTGTAAGCCGATGCGGACGGGTGAGTGAATCGCGGGCGTCATAAACCGGTGCGGGCGGAGGGTCGGCCGCGGGCGTGGTAAACCGGCGCGGACGGAGGGTCGGCCGCGGGCGTCGTAAACCGAGAATCGGCCGCAGGCGTCGTAAGCCGGCGCGGTCGAGTTAACCACGTCATTTTGATGTAGTGAACAATTGTCCTGCATCAACAATAGTGCAGACCAAGGCAAAGATAAACTGCTCTTTGACAAAAAATAATATGCGCCAATAAAATATATTTTAGAAGGATATCACCTGATGTGCCAGGCCGGAAATAATCCGCCATGAATTTGATGATCCCTAGGTGAAGTTGAAATCACTTACGGCCGAGCCGGCCGTGGAATTGTAAGCCGGTGCAAAACGGGCAAATTGTCCTCCTCGTTGAAAATCGGCGCGGTCGCGAGAGACGGCCATGGTGTCTTAAGCCGGTGCGGTCACGAGAGATGGCCACGGCGTTGTAAACCGGTGTGGTCTGTATCCGTAGTATAATACCACTTTTGTAGTAAATGGTTACCCTGCATGTACGTTTAGCTGATGTAGCAGTAGCACCCCATGTGGCCTCCGTGACTGCTGCAATGATTCATTGCTTTTTTTATTCCGTCCATAAAAACACATTTGTCTTGATGAGATGAAGAAACGGAAGTAGCTTTTAATCTCCATGTAGTACTAGCAGTACTATATAATGTATCCACAACACCAGTGTTTTGCAGTCTGTCTTCGGGTGCACTTTGTGTAACCGTATGTAGAGCAGATAAACGAGGCTGCCACCCGTCCGCATCCGCGTCTTCCCCTGGTTGTTGCTTTTTTCACTGTTGACTGACGGTTGACTAGTAGCTGAGCCAATGGACACGATTAGCACTTGAGATTGAGGCAACGCGCTAGCTTACACGGGACTTGATCTGCCAGCTGCGGTTGGATGGCATTAGAGGAGCAGGCGCTCGACGAGTTGGTGGAGGCGAACTTGTGCCGTTAGTTCTCACAGAGACGCACCGGCTCAACCTACAGGCGACGTCGTGTAAGGGCACAGGTGACCTCGGCAGCAGCTTGCAGCGGTGGGTCGGAGCGCCGGTGGCACCTCTCGGGCAGTTTGGAGCAACGGCCGGTGGAGGCGAGGCGCAATGGCGGGTCAGCGGTCTGACGGCACGGCGGCTCGGAACCGGCCACGGCGAAGGCGGATCAGTCCTGTGGCGACGATAACTCGGCGCGGTCCGGCCACGGAGGTGCGGCGGAAGAGCACCGGTCAAGGCACTGAAGTGGAGGTAGCGGTTGGGAATCTGCGACTCGGTACAGCAGAATCAGGGCCCGGCAATGGTGCACACGACCCGGAGCAGTTTGACACGGGCGCTCAGGAGCGGATGAGTGCTGGGCGGCCGATTAAAGTGGCGATGGCTTGAACCCGGCCTCCGCGGAGACGGCACGGCACCGGAGCGGCGGTTTAGAGGCGCGACTGCTTTCCGTGTCGTGGCCGGTTTGACCGATTATCATCCGCGTTATCCCAGCCATAGTTGGTGTGACAGAAAAAAGGAACTTCTCTCGGCAGCACTCTCGACGCCAAGATTAACGTGTCGATGTAGTTGACCAAATCTCTATTCCTTAGTGGATTCGAGCATGTCCCTGTTTGGAAAAGCATATTCCTCTCGTCTTCTCTCAGCAGCACTCTCGAAATTACTCCGCCTCCGAACCGGTGGAACGTCAAGTTGCATGCGGCGGCGCACCGATCCAATTATAATTTTCCTTATACTCCGATGGTACGATTTACCGACAAGCTACGGCGGCGGTTTAGGCAAGAAGTAACTCAGAGGCGACTTAACGCGAGACCGAATTGTCGTGTCGTCTTCAAAAACAACCCTAATTTTCCTTTGAACACAGAACTCGAAGATTCCAAATGTAGACCCTTCCAAACCAGTTCTTCTTCATCCGGAAATTACAAACTTCTCAATCCTTCAGAGAGATCCCTCCAAGAACTCAACACCACTGTGCGCAAGCCCCACGGTGGGTGCCAACTGTCGTGGATTTGTCACGGCAAATGTCCTTAGTGTCAGGACTTAGTCGCGAGGCCAACGCATCTATGTGGTAGCTTGAGAGGGGTTGAGTGGGACGAGAGACGCAGGGCGGATCAACACGCAAGACAAGGATTTAGACAGCTTCGGGCCCCGGGAAACATCATCCGGTAATAACCCTACATGATGTTTGAGGCTAGGTCTCATTATCATCCCGAGAGAGACGCCGTAAACCGGCTCTTTGTGTCTAGCCCTAGAGATTATTGATTGCTTGTCGCTTCTAACTTCTAACCTCCCTCCCTTTGGGGAGCCCTGCCCCTCCTTATATATGTTGAAGGGGCGGTTTACATGTGGAGTCCTATTGGGATTAGGACTAGTCTATCTCTAATACAAACCAGATACAAGTCCTGGCTTTAACTCCTTGTAAGGCAAATATTCCTTTCCTCTTAAACCGGCCCACCATAGTTGAACCGGCCTTCATGAACCGCCAGACGGGCCACCGGGTCTTGTCGCTCCTCTGACCCGTCCGTCGGGTTACCAGTGAGTTACAACATCCCGACAGGTTGCTGGTAAACCGCCAGGTCTGGGCGGGTCACCAGACGAATATCGCCAAGTCCGGCCGGGTTAACTTCCGGCCGGTTTACACCACGGGGTATATCCCCGACAACTCTGAAGTAGTACGCATCCTTGTCATCCTACGAGGTTTGGTAGTGACTTGATCCGAAGTTTCATGATCACTATCATAAGCTTCCACTTCAATTGGTGTAGGTGCCACAGGAACAACTTACTGTGCCCTGTGTTGGGGGATATCGGCCTCCACGAGCACCTATGGGGACGAAGCCCCTTGTCGGTTCGGCGGGGGGCGGAGGTTGCACAAAGAGCAGATCGAGGCGACACACACACACACAACGATTTTACCCAGCTTCGGGCCGCATGGATGCGTAAAACCCTACTGCTGCTTGTCTGGTTGATTAGAGTTCTTGCTCTGGAGCGCAAGAAGCTACAGTAAGTTGGAGCTGGACGTAGACGATGGTCTACTAGGTGTCCTCCTTCGGTGTGGATCCCTCCTAGGGTTTGATATCTCTTCTCCCTAGGGTTTCCTCCCTCCCTCTACATGCGCATGGGCCTCCTTTTATATGCTAAGGGGTTTCCCACAGGTAGCGGCGTAGGTGAGGGTAAAAATGGCAAGGAACTGTGCGAACAGTGGGCGCACAGTGCTATCGCACCTAACACTGACGGCGGGGGACAAAGGCATTAAATGCCCGTCTGGATCGCCTGAACAGTGCCGAGGCGGACCGTTAGGAGCGCCTCCGCTTGCCACGGGGGCGACTCTGCCAATGTCGCATGCCACCGCGCGCCCCAGGTTGCGTGGCGCCCCGCCACGTGCCTCTGGGGAAGCCCCAGAGAGGCGCGTGGGCAGGTGAGCTGGAGCGCATGCCTGAGGTGGTGGTTCGCCGCGGCAAGTGGCTTGCCGCGGTGGTTGTCTTGCCGCACCTGAGAGCTTGCCGCTCGTCAGGCCTCGCCAGGGCGCGCGGCGTGCCGCGACGGGCTTCTCTTGGGGTGCCTTGGCTTGGCCGTCCCGGCGAGCTCCTCCCGCAGGGGCCTTGGTGCTTCGGCTTAGTCGTCCCGGCAAGCTCCTCTTGCCGGGGCCTTGGTGCTTCGGCTTAGTCGTCCCGGCAAGCTCCTCTTGCCGGGGCCTTGTCGCCTTGGCCCGGCAAGCTCCTCTTGCCGGACCTCGCCTTCTTGGCCCGGCAAGCTCCTCTTGCCGGGGCTTGGTCTTCTTGGCTCGATCATTTGGCTTTCGTCCGGCCCAGAAAGGGCCGTGGAGACTCTTGTCGCTCCCCTGGCAAGCCTTGCCGCGGGACGCTACTACTGCCCGTGCACAAGTTCGGGGTACTAAGGTACCCCTACTTTAGTACACCGACAGGAGCCCCCGGGTCTGGGCCATACACGGTGCCGAGCGTTGTTGGGCCAGGCCCTAACAGTGCACGGGCACGCGTGGCCTGGGTTGCGCTGCTCCTTAATTCCACGTCCGTCGCGCCCTCCCCAAGTGGCGCGCGCTTATCGCGGCGTCGTGGGGGGCGAGGCGTGCGAGACGTGCGTGACGTGGGTGGCGCAGCTCATCAGCGACCTCAAGGCGAGCGGCGAAGAACTTGCCGCGCTCAAACAGGAGCGCGAGAAGGGCGCTCACACCCTTGGCGAGCTGCAGGGCCGCTTCGCCGAGAAGATCCAGGAGCTCGACACCGCCAAGGATTCCAAGGCGGACCTCGAGCTGAAGCTGGACACCCTGGCCAAGGCGCTGGAGAGCGCCAAGGGGCAGGAAGCAACCTTGCGGAAGGAGATTGCTGGCAACGAGGAGCTGTTGAGGCGTGCCACCGTTACCCAGAACACCTTCCAGGAGACGGTGGAGCGGTGGACCGAAGGCCTCGTCGACATCGCCACCACCATCGACAAGGAGCTGAAGGTGCTGGGGATGGAGGGCCACGAGTACCCCTCCGGCGAGAACGTCCCGCCGAGCGCCAAGCTCACTTCCTTCTTCAAGGGCTTGGTGGGGGTGCTCCAGCATCTCCGGGAAAAGATCCCGGAGCAGCTGGCCGAGGAGACGCAGGAAGCAGTCTCCGGGGCCCTCGAGAGGGTGCTGGTGAAGATCGTCTTCCGCAACCCCACCATCAGGCTTACCAACGTCCTCAGGCACTTGCCGGAAGACGCCGACCTGACGGAGATCAGGGCCCTCGTCACCCCTATTGTGGAAAGGGTGGCCGGGATCAGGCGGGTCGAGGGCGACCGCGCGGATTAGGCCGCCCACCTCTTTCTTTTCTTCCCTTGTCGCCGCTGAGCATGTCATAGAAACAGCTGATTAGAGCAGCGGCAAGTCATTTTGAAATATAACTTTTATCTTAGGCAGTTCATTGCGCTGTTATCTCCCTCGTTCGACCTTGTGCTTCGCACGTTCGCGCCCTACGCTTCCAGGAACTTGTCGGCGCGAGTCTCCGCCTTGCCACGGGTGCCGAGTGCGGGACATCAGCAACCCGCTGACGGAGCCTCCACCGGCAAGAAACCTTGCCGCGGCTGGCGCAACTCACTTAAATGTTGAGCAGGCTCAGGGCGAGGTAAGCGTGGCGACTGCAGTCGCGGCACACTCAAGCTGCCGAGCGATCTCGAAACAAGTAAGGACGCCACTCGGGATGTAGCACACTTAAGTCGTTGAGCGGACTCGAAACGAAATAAGGGCGCAACCAGCCACGAGCCGGCCCCTCCGCGCACAGGTTTCCCATACGAAGCTCGGTCGTTCGAGGAAGATAACTTAAAGATAAAAAGGAGCTTAATTGCTCAAACTTTGGCAACTTAGCTTTCTCATTGTTGGCAGTCCGGCAAGGCGCAGCTTCCTCGGGCGACGCCCAGCCTAGGCTCGGGGCCTCACGGCCTGCCACCGCTTGCCGGAGTCGAGTGCTGCACAATCGTGTCAAATAATGCATGCGCCAAACGGAGAGGCGCGAAATCGACAAGATGTGCGGGGCACATAAGCTATGCTCGGGATCTGCGCCCGCCTCTGTACCAAGGATTACATGCAACTGCGGCAAGACTTGGACAGAGAGGATGGCCGACGGAACGGGTTCCGAATGTCGCGCTGGCAAGGTCCCTCCCACGGTCGGCGTCGACTCGTTTGGATCTTGGCGGCCTGGGCGTGCCGAAGAACGAGGTCGCCTTTCCCACAACTTCCGGCGCTAACTTCTGCGGCTACAGGAGCGGCGCAGAGTTTGCTGGAGGCGAGAAACTCGCTCAGCGGCCGGAAGGCGGTCCTCCTCAAGGAGTAGCTGCTCTTGCCCGGACTCTGCGTGAGTGGGTACTTGAGGAGGGCCGTGCACGGGTCCGTGAGGAGGAATGCCTCCGCTCCGTGGGTTGGAGCGGAAAGGTACCTGGCCATACCTGAGCTTGCCTGTGGTCGCCAAATCTGGTTCGCACAACCTCGACACACCCCCTACCTGGCGCGCCAGAGATGTCGGGGGATATCGGCCTCCACGAGCACCTATGGGGACGGAGCCCCTTGTCGGTTCGGCGGGGGGCGGAGGTTGCACAAAGAGCAGATCGAGGCGACACACACACACACAACGATTTTACCCAGCTTCGGGCCGCATGGATGCGTAAAACCCTACTGCTGCTTGTCTGGTTGATTAGAGTTCTTGCTCTGGAGCGCAAGAAGCTACAGTAAGTTGGAGCTGGACGTAGACGAGGGTCTACTAGGTGTCCTCCTTCGGTGTGGATCCCTCCTAGGGTTTGATATCTCTTCTCCCTAGGGTTTCCTCCCTCCCTCTACGTGCGCATGGGCCTCCTTTTATATGCTAAGGGGTTTCCCACAGGTAGCGGCGTAGGTGAGGGTAAAAATGGCAAGGAACTGTGCGAACAGTGGCCGCACACCTAACTCTGACGGCGGGGGACAAAGGCATTAAATGCCCGTCTGGATCGCCTGAACAGTGCCGAGGCGGACTGTTAGGAGCGCCTCCGCTTGCCACGGGGGCGACTCTGCCAACGTCGCATTCCACCGCGCGCCCCAGGTTGCGTGGCACCCCACCACGTGCCTTTGGGGAAGCCCCAGAGAGGCGCGTGGGCAGGTGAGCTGGAGCGCATGCCTGAGGTGGTGGTTCACCGCGGCAAGTGGCTTGCCGCGGTGGTTGTCTTGCCGCACCTGAGAGTTTGCCGCTCGTCAGGCCTCGCCGGGGCGCGCGGCGCGCCGCGGCGGGCTTCTCTTGGGGTGCCTTGGCTTGGCCGTCCCGGCGAGCTCCTCCCGCCGGGGCCTTGGTGCTTCGGCTTAGTCGTCCCGGCAAGCTCCTCTTGCCGGGGCCTTGGTGCTTCGGCTTAGTCGTCCCGGCAAGCTCCTCTTGCCGGGGCCTTGTCGCCTTGGCCCGGCAAGCTCCTCTTGCCGGACCTCGCCTTCTTGGCCCGGCAAGCTCCTCTTGCCGGGGCTTGGTCTTCTTGGCTCGATCATTTGGCCTTCGTCCGGCCCAGAAAGGGTCGTGGAGACTCTTGTCGCTCCCCTGGCAAGCCTTGCCGCGGGATGCTACTACTGCCCGTGCACAAGTTCGGGGTACTAAGGTACCCCTACTTTAGTACACCGACACCCTGCTACACACTAGTTGAAGTGACGGTTCAATAACCTCATCAATTCTCCGCCATCCTCCCACTCAATTCTTTCGAGAGAAACTTTTCCTCGAGAAAGGACCCGATTTTAGAAACAATCCCTATTGCTTTCGGATCTGAGACAGGAGGTATACCCAACTATTTTAGGTATTCTATGAAGATGCATTCATCCGCTTTGGGTTCGAGCTTATCAGCCTGAAACTTTTTCACATAAGCGTCACCAGCCCCAAAAAATTTTAAGAAACGACAGCTTAGGTTTCTCTAAACCATAGTTCATACTGTGTCATCTCATCGGAATTACGTGGTGCCCTATTTAAGGTGAATGTGGTTGTCTCTAATGCCTAACCCATAAACTATCGTGGTAATTCGATAAGAGACATCATGGTATGCATCATATCCAATAGGGTGCAGTTTATGATGTTCGGACCCACCATCACACTATGGTGTTCTAGGCGGTACTAGTCGTGAAACAATTTCCACAATGTCTTAATTGTGTACCAAACTCGCAACTCAGATATTCATCTCTATGATCATATCATAGATATTTTATCCTCTTGTCACGACGATCTTCAACTTCATTCTGAAATTACATGAACCATTCAATAATTCAGACTTGTGTTTCATCAAGTAAATATACTCAGTATCTACTCAAATCATCTGTGAAGTAAGAGCATAACGATATCCACTGCGTGCCTCAGCACTCATTGGACTGCACACATCAAAATGTGTTACTTCCAACAAGTTGCTTTCTTGTTCCATTTTACTGAAACCGAAGCTTTCAGTCATCTTGCCCATGTGGTATGATTTGCATGTCTCAAGCGATTCAAAATCAAGTGAGTCCAAACGGTCCATCTGCATGGAGTTTCTTCATGTGTATATACCAACAGACATGGTTCACATGTCTCAATCTTTTCAAAAATGAGTGAGTCCAAAGATCCATCAACATGGAGCTTCTTCATGCGTTTTATACCAATATGACTTACATGACAGTGCCACAAGTAGGTGGTACTATCATTACTATCTTATATCTTTTGGCATGAACATGTGTATCACTATGATCGAGATTCAATAAACCATTCATTTTAGGTGCAAGACCATTGAAGGTATTATTCAAATAAACAGAGTAACTATTATTCTCCTTAAATGAATGACCGTATTGCGATAGACATAATCCAATCATGTCTATGCTCAACGCAAACACCAAATAACAATTATTTAGGTCTAACACCAATCTCGATGGTAGAGGGAGTATGCGATGCTTGATCACATCAAGCTTGGAAACACTTCCAACACATATCGTCATCTCACCTTTAGCTAGTCTCCGTTTATTCAGTAGCTTTTATTTCGAGTTACTAACACTTAGCAACCGAACCGGTATCTAATACCCTGGTGCTACTAGGAGTGCTAGTAAAGTACACATTAACATAATGTATATCCAATATACTTCTATCGACCTTGCCAGCCTTCTCATCTACCAAGTATCTAGGGTAATTCTGCTCCAGTGGTTGTTCCCCTTATTACAGAAGCACTTTGTCTCGGGCTTGGGTTCAACTTTGGGTTTCTTCACTTGAGCAGCAGCTGACTTGTCGTTTCATGAAGTATCCCTTTTTGCCCATGCCCTTCTTGAAACTAGTGGTTTTACTAACCATCAACAATTGATGCTCCTACTCGATTTCTACTTTCGTGGTGTCAAACATCGTGAATTGCTCAAGGATCATCATGTATATCCCTGATATGTTATAGTTCATCACGAAGCTCTAATAGCTTGGTGACAGTGGCTTTGGAGAACCATCACTATCTCATCTGGAAGGTTAACTCCCACTCGATTCAAGTGATTGTTGTACTCATACAATTTGAGCACATGCTCAACGATTGAGCTTTTCTCCTTAGTTTGCAGGCTTAGGAAACTTGTCACAGGTCTCATACCTCTTGACGCGGGCACTATCCTGAAATCCCAATTTCAGTCCTCGAAACATCTCATAAGTTCTGCGATGTTTCAAAAACGTCTTTGGTGCCTCAATTTTAAACCATTTAGCATTACACACTGAACTATCATGTAGTCATCAAAACTTGTATGTCAGATGTTCGCAACATCCATAACCCACGTTCGAGGTTCAGCTCACTGAGCGGTGCATTAAGGACATAATCCTTCTGCGCAGCAATGAGGACAATCCTCAGTATACGGACCTAGTCCGCATGATTGCTACTATCAACTTTCAACTAAATTTTCTCTAGGAACATATCTAAACAGTAGAACTGAAGCGCGAGCTATGACATAATTTGCGAAGACCTTTTGACTATGTTCAGGATAATTAAGTTCATCTTATGAACTCCCACTCAGATAGACATCCCTCTAGTCATCTAAGTGATTACATGATCTGAGTCAACTAGGCAGTGTCTGATCATCACGTGAGACGGACTAGTCATCATCGGTGAACATCTTCATGTTGATCGTATCTACCATACGACTCATGCTCGACCTTTCGGTCTCTTGTGTTCCGAGGCCATGTCTGTACATGCTAGGCTCGTCAGGTTGACCTAAGTGTTTCACATGTGTAAATCTGTCTTACACCCATTGTATGTGAATGTTAGAATCTATCACACCCGATCATCACGTGGTGCTTCGAAACGACGAACTTTCGCAACGGTGCACAGTTAGTGGGAACACTTTCTTGAAATTTAAATGAGGGATCATCTTATTCACTACCGTCGTTCTAAGCAAATAAGATGCAAAAACATGATAAACATCACATGCAATCAAAAGTGACATGATATGGCCAATATCATTTTGCTCCTTTTGATCTCCATCTTCGGGGCTCCATGATCATCATCGTTACCGGCATGACACCATGATCTCCATCATCATGATCTCCATCATCGTGTCTCCATGAAGTTGTCTCGCCAACTATTACTTCTACTACTATGGCTAACGGTTTAGCAATGAAGTAAAGTAATTACATGGCGTTATTTAGTGACACGCAGGTCATACAATAAATAAAGACAACTCCTATGGCTCCTGCCGGTTGTCATACTCATCGACATGCAAGTCGTGATTCCTATTACAAGAACATGATCAATCTCATACATCACATATCATTCATCACATGCTTTTTTGGCCATATCACATCACATAACATACCCTGCAAAAACAAGTTAGACATCGTCTAATTGTTGTTTGCATGTTTTACGTGGCTGCTATAGGTTTCTAGCAAGAACGTTTCTTACCTATGCAAAAACCACAACGTGATATGTCAATTGCTATTTACCCTTCATAAGGACCCTTTTCATCGAATCCGATCCGACTAAAGTGGGAGAGACAGACACCCACTAGCCACCTTATGCAACTAGTGCATGTCAGTCAGTGGAACCTGTCTCACGTAAGAGTACATGTAAGGTCGGTCCGGGCCGCTTCATCCCACGATGCCGCCGAATCAAGATAAGACTAGTAATGGCAAGTAAATTGACAATATCGACGCCCACAACTACTTTGTGTTCTACTCGTGCATAGAAACTACGCATAGACCTAGCTCTGATACCACTGTTGGGGAACGTAGCAGAAATTCAAAATTTTCTACGCAACACCAAGATCAATCTATGGAGTAATCTAGCAACGAGGGAAGGAGAGTGCATCTACATACCCTTGTAGATCGCTAAGCGGAAGCGTTCAAGTGAACGGGGTTGATGGAGTCGTACTCGTCGTGATCCAAATCATCGATGATCCTAGTGCCGAACGGATGGCACCTCCACGTTCAACACACGTACAGCCCGGTGACGTCTCCCACGCCTTGATCCAGCAAGGGAAGAAGGAGAGGTTGAGGAAGACTCCGTCCAACAGCAGCACGACGACGTGGTGGTGGTGGAGGAGCGCGGAACTCCAGCAGGGCTTCGCCAAGCACTACGAGAGACGAGGAGGGAGAGAGGTAGGGCTGCGCCAAGAGAGAGATCAAATCGTATGTTGGGCAGCCCCCAAACCTCAAGTATATATAGGGGGAGGGGAGGGGCTGCGCCCCCTCTAGGGTTCCCACCCCAAGGGGTGTGGCAGCCCCAGATCCCATCTGGGGTGGCGGCCACAAGGGGGAGAAGGGGGAGGTGCACCTGAGGTGGGCCTTAGGGCCCATCTGCCCTAGGGTTTGCCCCCTCCCCTCTTGGAGGCGCCTTGGGCCATGGTGGGAGGCGCCCCAGCCCACCTAGGGGCTGGTCCCTTCCCACTATTGGCCCATGTAGGCCTCCGGGGCTGGTGGCCCTTCCCGGTGGACCCCCGGACCCCTCCGGTGGTCCCGGTACACTACCGGTGATGCCCAGAACACTTCCGTTGGCCAAAACCATACTTCCTATATATAAATCTTTACCTCCGGACCATTCCGGAACTCCTCTGACGTCTGGGATCTCATCCGGGACTCCGAACAACATTTGGTAACCGCGTACATACCTTCCCTATAACCCTAGCGTCATCGAACCTTAAGTGTGTAGACCCTACGGGTTCGGGAATCATGTAGACATGACCGAGACAACTCTCCAGCCAATAACCAACAGCGGGATCTGGATACCCATGTTGGCTCCTACATGTTTCATGATGATCTCATCTGATGAACCACGATGTCAAGGATTCAATCAATCCCGTATACAATTCCCTTTGTCTACCGGTATAGTACTTGCCCGAGATTCGATCGTCGGTATCCCGATACCTTGTTCAATCTCGTTACCGGCAAGTCTCTTTACTCGTTCCGCAACACATCATCCCGTGATCAACTCCGTGGTCACATTGTGCACATTATGATGATGTCCTACCGAGTGGGACCAGAGATACCTCTCCGTCACACGGAGTGACAAATCCCAGTCTCGATTCGTGCCAACGCAACAGACACTTTCGGAGATACCCGTAGTGCACCTTTATAGCCACCCAGTTACGTTGTGACGTTTGGCACACCCAAAGTATTCCTACAGTATCCGGGAGTTGCACAATCTCATGGTCTAAGGAAATGATACTTGACATTTAGAAAAGCTTTAGCATACGAACTACACGATCTTTGTGCTAGGCTTAGGATAGGGTCTTGTCCATCACATCATTCTACTAATGATGTGATCCTGTTATCAACGACATCCAATGTCCATGGTCAGGAAACCGTAACCATCTATTGATCAACGAGCTAGTCAACTAGAGGCTTACTAGGGACATGGTGTTGTCTATGTATCCACACATGTATCTGAGTTTCCTATTGTCGGTGTACTAGAGTAGGGGTACCCTAGTATCCCGAACTTGTGCACGGGCAGTCGCAGCACCCCGTGGCAAGGCTTGCCGGGCGACCGCCAAGGCCCTCTATGGTTCCTTTTGAGCCATTCAAGAACAAAGTATTCTTGCCAAGAAGACAAGGCCCCGGCAAGAGGAGCTTGCCGGGAAGGCCACTCAAGACACAAGACCCCGGCAAGAGGAGCTTGCCGGGAAGGCCAACCAAGGCATCTCAAGGTACTTACCATGACGCACCACGCGTCCCGGCAAGGCCCGGCGGGCGGCAAGCTTCCGGACGCGACAAGACAATGACCGCGGCAAGGCACTTTGCCGTGGCAGGCTACCACTCCGTACCCACGCTCTAGCACATCCACCAACGTGTCGCTCAGGGACTATCCCAAGCATAGTGGCGAGAGGCTGTGCAGCCAGGGGTACGCGGTGGCAAACGGCGCTGACAAGATCGCCATCATGGCGAACAGTGGCGTCCCTGACGGTCCCTTTCCGCACTGTTTGGACGACGCAGACGGGCATTTAATGCCCTTGTCCCCTGCCGTCAGGGTTAGGTAGGATACACTGTACAGGTAGCTGTACCAACCGCAGCACCTTTCCATTTTTACCCTTGTCTACGTTGCCACCTGTTGGAGACCCCTTAAGCATATAAAAGGAGGCCCATGCACAACGTAGAGAAGGGGGGAATAGAACACTCACGCTCGGTCTCGTTAGCTGCTGGTGCATACTGTAGCACTCAGCGCTCCCGAGCAGGAACTCAATACAAACCACAAAGCAGCAGTAGGAGTATTATCTCTCCGGAGAGCTCCGAAGCTGGGTAAACTGCTCGTGTGCTCCGCCTCGATCTGCTCTTCGTGCGACCTCCGCCCCCCGCCGAACCGAAAGGGGCGCGGTCCCCATAGGTGCTCGCGGATCAGTTTCCCCGACATCTTTGGCGCGCCAGGTAGGGGGCGTCGAGGTTGTGTGAACCTGATCCGGCGTTCACACGAGCTAGATCTTCATCATCTTCATCGACATGTTGCCGAAGAAGAAGGCTTCGGAGGCAGCTGCTCCGTCCGCGACAAACCCACCACCGCCGGAGCAAACGATTGGTGGGGCAGACGCCGGCGGAAGAACGGGCATCGACGAGGGAGCTCACGGTGCCGCCAGGTCCAAGGACAAGGCTGCGCAGACCTCGGCGTCCGTACATCCATCACGCTCATCTCAGGAGGCGCGGAACCGGCAGCGTCATGGTACTCACGGTACCATACGCTCGTTGGACCCAAATCAAACTGGTGGATCTCGGGATGCTCAAGGCCAGCATGCACGCCAACATGTTGGCACGAGCGGGGCACGATCGCCTGGACGGGATACTGCTCCTTCTAACATAGTTAGAAGTTCGAGCATATCTCGCTCCACACACCATTCGCCACCGCTACCCGCCACTCCAGCGGAAGCTTTGGCGCGAGCCCAACTGCTCCTAGATTACCCTCCAACGGCGGACAAGATCGACAACTGGAGGGCCACCATTCAGAGTCTCATTGGCTTTGCCAACGACGACACTCCGCGGCAGCCGAGTACATCGCAGCCGCGGCGAGTCAGCCAGGCGCGGGCCGATGGCGACAAAACCGGTGGGGGTGCAACCACCGTGCACTCTCCGCCGCGGAAGCCAAGATTGCCGCCTCACCGGATCCACCTCGACGGCGACTCCACCGCGTCATCAGATCCACGAGCTCGTCGCGATCAACGCCAAGTTCTTCACGAACGACAGCAAGAAGACGCTCGTACTCGCATCGAGCGCCGAAGAGAAGTGCGGTGTCAGTCAGACCAGCGCGCTGGGCCCACTGTCGACATGCGTGCGCCAGGGGAACCAGGCGACCTGCCGTACGCGGTAGGTTGCCCTGCGTTTACCCGTGAGCTGCGGCAAGTCCTGTGGCCCAGCACGAAGAATTTCAAGCCAGATGTATCCGAGAAGTACGACGGCAAGTTGCATCCGTCGGAGTTCCTCAACATCTACACCATCGCGGTGCAAGCTGCTGGGGGGCGCGACGACAAGATCCTTGCCAACTACTTCCTGCTGGTGCTCAAGCCCAACGTCAGGTCCTGGCTCATGCAGTTGCCGGACAACTCCATATCTTCCTGGGCAGACCTATGCCATCAGTTTGTCGGCGCCTTTACGGGCGGCCACAAACCTCATGGCCAGGAGAGTGATCTTCATCTGCTTGCCCAGAAGGAAGGAGAGCCCCTGCGCAAGTACATCCAGAGATTCAGCCATGTGCAACGCAACATCCCAGATGTCCACCCTGCCGCAGTCATCAGCGCGTTCCATTAGGACATGCGTAACCGAAGGATGCGGGAGGAGATGGCAATGTGCAAGATCAGAGACGTCAGTTAGCTGTATGCCCTGGCCGACAGGTGTGCACGTGCTGAGGAAGGGAGGAAACTCCCCGGAGAGAATACAGGAATAGGAGGATCTGACAGCAAAGATGCTGCCCCAGCAAAGAAAGGCCGGCGGCGGAACAACAGGAAGAGGAAAGGCAAAGATGTGCTAGTTGTTGAGCAGTCCGGCAATGAAGGTGGCGCCAAGAAAGCCGAAGCTGGTAGCTCCGGCAAGGAGGTTGCCGCAAGCGCCAACTGCCAAGCTGTGGCGATCGCCGACAAGCAGGACGGCACCAACAAACAGTACTGCAAGATCCACCGCACCAAGGGCCATGACCTCCAGAGCTACAAGAAGGTCAAGCAGCTTGTCGAGCTGCAAAAGGTCGAATACGAGCGACGCGACAAGGAGAAAGCCCAAGGAGGTGCTGGAGGATCCGGTACGAAGCGCCCCGGCTGGGGAGGACGCCACGGGCAAGGCCAAGCAGCGGCAAGGAGACAGACCTCCCCGCGGCCGCGACAAGGATGAAGATGACGACGACGACGAAGACATGGATGATGATGAAACCAGTGAACAGGAGTTCCAGAAAGCCACAGAGGTCTTGTGCGTTGACGGCGGTGCTTCTATGTATACTTCACACCGCCAACTCAAGCAGTGGGTGCGGGAAGTCAATGGGGCAGAACCACCCGTTGAGTCACGCAAGCTTCTGAAATGGTCCAGCACGCCTATCATCTTTGATATTGAGGACCACCCTGATCGCACAACTGCTGTCGGGTGCTTGCCGATGTTGGTTTCACCAACTATCCGCAACCTCAAGGTCACTAAGATGCTAGTTGACGGCGGGGCCGGCTTGAACCTGATCTCCTCCGCAGTGCTCAGGAAACTCCAGGTCCCTGACAGCAAGCTTGAAGAGACCGGCACATTCCAAGGGATCAACCCGGGAAGGAGCAAGCCGAAGGGGAAGATTACGTTGCCGGTGACATTTGGCAGCGAGTTGAACTTCAGAACTGAGAGGATCACTTTTGACGTTGCCGATTTTCCATTACCTTACAATGGGATCCTCGGCCGTCCAACGCTCGCCAAGTTCATGGCGGCCTCTCACTATGCGTATAACATGCTGAAGATGCCAGGCCCGATAAGTGTCATCTCTGTCCCTGGCGACAAGAAGGATGCTCTTATCTGCGCCGACAAAATCTACCGAGAAGCAGCAGCCGCAATAGATCGCAAGTCACTTGCCGCTGAAGCTCCCGGGGGGAAGAAGAAGACCAAGTCCGGCAAGAGTTCTGATGCTCACTCCGGCAAGCGCACCTCTTCGGAGTGCTGCGCTACCGTCGAGGACGCACCATCGAGCTCCACCGGCAAGTGTAATAAGACAATGGCAGCTCCGCCAGCGACCAAGAAGGTGTCCGCCAAGGAGGACGGCACTGGTGGTACTTTCACCATCAGTGCCACTCTCGACCCTAAATAGGAAAGCGCGCTCATTGCTTTCCTGCGGGCGAATGTCGATGTGTTTGCGTGGCAACCGTCTGACATCCCCGGTGTTCCCAGGAAAGTAATTGAGCACCACCTTGCCGTCTGTCCTCATGCGCGGCCCGTCAAGCAGAAAGTCAGAAAGCAAGCAGTGGAGCGCCAAGAATTCATCGCAGAAGAGATCAAGAAGTTGGAAGCAGCAGGCCTTGTCAGAGGAGTGCTCCATCCTACATGGTTGGCCAATCCTGTAGTCGTGCGCAAGGCAAACGGGAAATGGAGGCTTTGTATCGACTTTACTGATGTCAATAAAGCTTGTCCCAAAGACCCATTTCCCTTGCCGCGCATCGACCAGATTGTTGACTCCACGGCCGGATGTGACTTGATTTCATTTATTGACGCATACTCAGGATACCATCAGATCTTCATGGCAGAAGAGGATGAGGAAAAAACCGCATTCATCACTCCCTGTGGCACGTACTGTTTCATACGGATGCCTTTTGGTTTAAAGAATGCTGGTTCAACATTTGCAAGGGTAGTCCATACCGCTTTTGAACCGCAAATACAAAGAAATGTGGAAGCCTACATGGACGACATAGTGGTCAAGAGCAAGGATAAGGCAACTCTGATTCAAGATTTAGACGAGACTTTTGCAAATCTGCGCAAGATCAGCCTCAAGCTCAACCCCGAGAAGTGCGTGTTTGGAGTCCCTTCCGGCAAGCTTCTCGGGTTCTTCGTGTCTCAGCGGGGAAATGAAGCCAATCCCGACAAGATCAAGGCCATTGAGCAGATTGAAGCACCGAAGCGCGTCAAGGATGTACGGAGACTTGCCGGCTGCGTGGCGGCTCTCAGCAGGTTTATCTCTAAGTCTACTGAGCGCGCCCTGCCATTTTTCAAAATTCTGAAAAAGGCAGGTCCAATGAAATGGACTCCGAAAGCGGAGGCTGCGCTGCAGGACTTGAAGAGATGCTTGTCCTCCACTCCAATACTTGTCGCACCTAAGCCACAAGAGAAGTTGCTGCTGTATCTGGCGGCAACCAATCAAGTGGTTAGTGCTGCGTTAGTAGCGGAGAGGGAGGCAGATGATGAGCCAGCAACCACGGCGAGCGCATCCAGCGACAAGCAGGGGGCTTCCCCAACAAACTCTTGTCCTGGCAAAGATGGATCTGCGCAGGCGCCCGAGGAGATACAGAAGAAAATGGTGCAGCGCCCAGTCTACTTAGTCAGTTCCCTTCTGCAGGGGGCTAGGTCAAGGTACTCTGGTGTGCAGAAATTGCTTTTCGGCCTTCTCATGGCCTCGAGAAAGCTGCGCCATTACTTCCAAGCACATGAGATAACAGTTGTCACTCGTTTTCCGCTGAAGAGGATACTGCAGAATCCAGAAGCAACAGGCAGGATTGTTGAGTGGGCACTGGAACTGTCAAGCTTTGGCCTCAAATTTGAGAGCACTTCAACTCTCCAAAGTAGAGCATTGGCAGAATTCATAGCAGAGTGGACGCCAACGCCCGACGAAGAAATTCCAGAAACGAGCATCCCGTCAAGGAAGCAAGCAAAGAGTGGCTGATGTACTTTGATGGTGCTTTCTCGCTGCAAGGCGCCGGTGCTGGCGTACTGCTTGTCGCACCCACCGGAGAGCACCTTAAGTACGTAGTCCAGATGCACTTTCCCAAGGAGCAAGCAACAAACAATACTGCAGAATATGAAGGATTGCTTGTCGGTCTCAGGATCGCGGCAGACCTTGGGATCAAGAAGCTCATTGTCAGGGGTGACTCGCAGCTTGTCGTCCGCCCAGTGAATAAGAGTTATCAGAGTCCGTTGATGGAAGCCTACGTTGATGAAGTGAGGAAGCTAGAAGAGCACTTTGTCGGCCTACAGATGGAACATGTTCCAAGAGCTCAGAACGACATTGCCGATGGCCTGTCAAAGTGCGCAGCACTTAAGTTACCTGTGGAACCAGGGATCTTTGTGCTCAAGCTGACTCAACCGTCTGTGACGCCATCAACTGGACAGATCAAGAAGAGGAAGTTAATTTCTGGTGACTATTTTCCGGCAGAGCTTCCCAAAGCCGCCGCCAAAAAGGTCCCCAAGATCAACACCAAGAGTGCTGGGGAGCAGTCTGCTCCGGCAAACCCCAGGGTTTGTTCCATTGAAGCAGACGCTCCCGACAAATTTTGCTGCGGCAAGCTTGCCGGGGAACGTCAAGCTCCGGCGGAGCCGCAGTTTCTCGCCATAGAAGCGGATGTTCCCACAGCAGCAGATGTGCCTTTAGTCCTTGTTGTCGAGCCACAAGCTCCAGCATGGGCACAGCAGATCGTCCGTTTCCTTCAGACAGGAGAACTTCCCGAAGAGCAAGAAGAAGCAGAAAGAGTAGCCCAACAGTCAAGTATGTACCACTTTGTCGACAACGCACTGTACAGAAGAAGACTCAACAGTGTGAAATTGAAGTGTATTCACCGGGAAGATGGACAGAAGCTGTTGGCCGAGATACATGGAGGCATTTGTGGTCACCACATTGGCGCAAGAGCACTTGCCGGCAAAGCATTCCGGCAAGGTTTCTTTTGGCCGACAGCCCTCCAGGATGCAACTGCACAAGTAACCAAGTGTGAAGCATGCTAGTTCCATTCCAAGCAAATACGCCAGCCAGCTCAAGCTCTCCAGACGATCCCTTTATCCTGGCCATTTTCGGTCTGGGGGCTCGACATCCTCGGCCCTTTCCCCCGAGCAGTCGGGGGCTTTGAGTAATTGTACGTTGCAATCGACAAGTCCACAAAGTGGCCGGAAGTGGAAGCAGTGAGGAAGGTAACAGCACAGTCAGCAGTCAAGTTCTTCAGGTAGATTGTTTGCCGCTTCGGGATCCCTAACAGGATCATCACCGACAACGGTACGCAATTCACGAGCCGCACCTTCAAGCAGTACGTCCAAGATCTTGGCGCCAAGGTCTGCTTCGCTTCTATTGCTCACCCCAGGAGTAACGGTCAAGCGGAGAGGGCAAATGCTGAAGTGCTGCATGGACTCAAGACCAGGACTTTCGACAGGCTGCACGGGTGCGGAAGAAATTGGATTGAGGAGCTGCTGGTGGTTCTTTGGTCGATCAGGACGACGCCAAATCAAGCCACTGGCCAGGCACCTTTCGCTCTAGTCTATGGAGCAGAGGCAGTTCTCCCCACGGAACTCATATACGGGTCGCCTCGAGTGCTCGCTTATGATGAGCTTGAGCAAGAGCAGCTGCGACAAGATGACGCACTGCTCCTTGAGGAAGACCGTCTTCAGGCTGTTGTACGAGCTGCTCGCTACCAGCAAGCTTTGCGCCGCTACCATAGCCGCAAAGTTAACACCAGAAGTCTCGAGGAAGGCGACCTTGTTCCTCGGCACGTTCAGTCTGCCAAGAATTCCAACAAGTTGACGCCAAAGTGGGAAGGCCCTTACCGGGTGAAACGAGTCACTAGGCCTGGCGCTGTCCGCCTTGAGACCGAAGATGGCATTCCGGTGAGCAACTCCTGGAACATTGAGCATCTTCGTAAGTTTTACCCGTAAGGCGCGGTTGCCGGACCCTGTTCCGGCAACCACCTTTTGTACAAGTCTTGCCGCTGTTGCATGTAATACTTTGTACAAAGCCAGGCGCAGACCATGTGTGTAAATAAAGCTCATGTGCTCCGCACACCTTGTCAATTTCATGCTTTTTATTTTTTGCATGAGTTATCTGACACTTTGTGCAGCGAACACCCCCGGTAAGCAATAACGACCCATAAGGCTCCATATCATTATTTTCTCTGCTTCCTTTTTTCTCAAGTAAATGAAGGTTCCTTCGCCCACAAGTTTACCGGGGGGGAAGGGGAAGATAATGGTATGGACCAGGCGTCGTTCAAGAAAGTTTCTCCTTGCCGGGAAGCAAAAGACAGAAAAGCTAAGTTGCCAATGTTTGAGCAATCAGATGTTTTTAAATTTTTAAGTTGTCTTCCTTAAACGACCATGCTTTGTATGGAAAACCTGTGCGCGAAGGAACCGGCTCGTGGCTAGTTGCGCCCTTACTTTGTTTCGAGTTCGCTTAACAGTTTAAGTGTGCTGCGACTAGAGTCGCGCCCTTACTTTGTTTCGAGTTCGCTCAACAACTTAAGCGAGCCGCGACTAGTTACGACAAGGTTTCTTGTCGGCAACGGCACTGCCAGCAGGCTGCTGATGTCCCGCACTCAGCGCTCGCGGCGAGGGTGCCTGCGCTGGCAAGTTCCCTAAAAGCATAGGGCAAAAACATACAAAGGAAGGAATCAAGTAAAGGAAATAACATTGCAATCGCTGCCCAAAATAGAGTTATATTACAAAATAGCTTGTCGCGGCTCTAATAGACTGTTTTCATAACATGATCAGCAGCGACAAGAAAAGAAGAAAACGGGCGGCCTAGTCCACGCGATCGCCCTCAACCCTCTTGATCCCGCTCACCTTGTCCACAATGGGTGCGACAAGGTCCTTGAGCGCCTCCAGATCAGCTTCCGCCGGCAGGGAACTGAGGACGTTGGTGAGGTTGAGACCCGGGTTGCGGAAGGCTACCTTCACCAACACTTTTTGAAGAGCTCCCGCGCAGATCTTGCGCGACTCGTCGGCCAGCTGCTTTGGGATCCTCTCCCGGAGCCGCTGAAGGGCCGTCGCCACGCCTTTGAAGAACAAGGTGAGCTTGGCGCTGGATTGGAGGTTCTCGTCGGAGGGATACCCGAGATCCTCCATCCCCAGCTGCGCCAGCTCCCTGTCAATGTCGGCGGCAGCATTCACAAGACCTTCCGTCCACTGCTCCACGGTTTCTCTAAAAGCATTCTGGGTGGCAGCAACACTCTCCAGCAGCGCCTTGTCGGCCTGGATCTCCTTCTTCAAGGCCGCCTCCTGCTCCCTGGCGCCGTCCAGCGTCTTGGTCAAGGTGGTCAGCTTCAACTCAAGATCTGCGTTGGAGTCCTTGGCGGCGCTGAGCTCCTGGCCCTTATCGGAGAGACAGACCTGCAGCTCTGCGAAGCTGTAGACGTCCTTCTCCCGCTCACGCTTGAGCGCGACGAGCTCCTCGCCGCTTGCCTTGAGGTCGGCCTCCAGCTGCGCCACCTTCATCTCCAGCTCCTTATTGGCGGCCTCGGCGGCTGCGGCAGCATCCTCCGCTTGCTTGATAGCTCCGCCAAGTGTTCGCTCGCGCGCGGCAAGCTCCTCCTCATGGCTATCGAGGTTGACCTTCCGCTGCGCCAGTTCACCCTCCTGCGCCGACAGCTTCTCAGCGGCAAGCCGCTGCTGCTCCTCGACGTCAGCTTTCTCGAGGATGAAGGCCTTCTGTGCCTCCTCGAGCTGCTCCCGCTCCTCCGCCAGGGACCGGAGAGCCGCCTGGTTGATGCCTCGGAGCTCCGCCGCGCGCTTCTCAATGTCGGCTCCCGCCTTCGCGGCAAGCGCTTCGGGGGATTCCAGCTTGGCTTGTCGAGCGCGGTAGAGCGACAACAGCTTCCGCAGCGGCCGTTCCTCCTCAGGCTCGTCGCTGCTGCTGCTTGGCGTGTCGACTAGCGTCAGCCCAGCGGAGGCGAGCACCTCCACGTCAAAGCTTTCTCCTTCGACCGGCGCCCTGGACGTTGACGCCCAGGGGAGGTTGATGAAGACGCCATCGCCGGCCTTCAAGTAGACGCCTGGCTGGGGGCCTTCGGAGCCCGACGCTGCGGCAACGGCGGAAGGGTCGGCGGTCAGCGTAGCGCGTGACGCTCCTGCGGCCTCAGGGCCGTTAGTGCGATCGCCAGACCCCTCGTCGGCTGCTGCGGCGGCAGCCTTGGCGGCCTCTTCGCCGACGGGATCATCAGCGCCGGCCGCTTCTTCGGTGGCGGCGGCATCATCAACAGCAACCTCGGTCTCCATCGGCTCCGCAGTAGATGGATCTGACGGCCGAAAAACAAAGAAAAGTCAAGCAAATATCCAAGAAGAAGATCGAACGAAGAAGAACCCAAGGGAAGTTTAGAAGCAAGAAGTACATGTACCAGGCTCGGCAGTTGGGACCTCCGCTGCCGGGGGGTCGCTGGTACTGTCCCTTGCCGGGGAGCTCTCCCTTGTCGGAGGATTCTCCCTTGCCGGAGAACTCTCCCTTGGCGGCGTAGTCGAAGCAGATGGCATGTCAGGGGCGGCCTACGGACACTCCTGGTGGGGCTGCTCTGCTCCTACACAAGCCAACAGTCAGATATCAGCAAACAAAGAGTATCCATGCGCGCGCAACAGCGGGAAGCAAACCGTATACTTACGCTGGGGGCTGCTCTGAAGAACAGTTGCCGGGTCCGGCAGGTTTGTCTCGGGCGCACCCCCTGCTGACGCTGTGGGATCGTCCTCGATGACAATCATCGGGACCTTGGCTCTCTTTGCCGCTCTCTGGGCCAGAGTCCTAAAAAGGAATAAGTTCAGAGTAAAGCAAATGAGATACAAGACAAGACAACAAGTATTGAAGACATACAAGTACAACAAGAATCTTACTCTTCTTCTTCCTCGTCGGAGCTGAGCGCTGAGAAGTCAAAGCCTGGCCCACCTCCGGTACGAGGAGGCGGAGGAGTAGGATCCCTTGGCCGCTTGGCGGGAGCTGGAGCGGCGGACCGGGAGGACCCTGCTCCAGTTGCCGCTGCAGCGCGAGGTGCTTCCGCGGCAACAGAACTTGCCGCGGTGGAGCGTGTCGTGCGGTGCGGCGGGGGTTGACTCGTCTGCCGCTCCGCTACGTCCCCAGCCTTGCGAAGACGCCTTCTTGGTGGAGCCGGGGGCTCTGCTTGTGGAGTCGCGGGCTCTGCTTGCGGCAAGCTGCCCGAAGACGAAGAGGAAGAGGAGCCGATCTCCAACGAGCCGCTCGTATCCTCGGCGGGCCCGCTCGGCCCGACGTCATGTCCGGCGGACTTCTCCTCGCTGGCAAGATCCTCTCGCTCGGCAAGGCTTGCCGCCTCTGCTGCCTCTGCCTCCTCCACGGTGAACCCAAACTCGCCCACAGCTGCGGCTGCCGCCGCCTCTTCCAGCCTGGTGGCGATGCGCTTGATCTCCTCGTCGGTGGTGTCCCGGGTGAGGCCCCTCTGCTCATCGGCGTCGATCGAAACTTCTACCAAGCCATCGAAGAACGCCTACACGACATCATCTACAGGCTCTATCCAGGCTGGGTCAATTCAATGCGAGTCGTACAGCGGCATCATTGCACGGATGCGGTCGAGCGAGGAGTTGTTGCACAGCGGAACGACGCCCCTCGGCAACCTGAACACTTCGGGATGCTGAGCGTCGTACTTGAACAGCTCCTGGAGCATCGCGTTGAGCTACAGGACAGTGAAGTTGAAGTTGAGGCCCGGCCGCAGCCTCATGATATCCGCTGCGTTCTGGAACTCCCAAGCGGGTCTCCTCCTCTCCTGCAAGGGGGCAATGCGGCGGCGAAGGAAATCTGCGCCAACCGCTCCTACAGTAAGCCCGGCAAGCCTGAGGCGTTGGATTCGGGCGACGGCAATCTTCAGTCTGTCGTCTTCCGGGGCCAAGCTACTCCAATCACTGCCGCGCACTACTGGAGTTTGGCGCTGGGCGGTAAACGGCTGCGGGTTCTCCTCAACAATCAGGCACCAGTCCGCCCTCCACTCCTCCCACTTGCTGCGGAACTCTCCATCCAGATAAGCATCCTTCTTGCCGGCTTTTGAGATCCAGGCGATTCCGCCGGATAAAGGCTCTCCTTTCTCAACTCGAGGCGAAAAGAAGTGGCGGAAAAGGGCTACGTTTGGATGGATTCCGACAAAGTTTTCGCAGAGATGTGCAAAAACTGCCATGGTCAGGACATCATTGGGGGTGAAGTCAAGGAGGCGGAGCCCATAGGTGTTCATGACGTCACAGAAGAATTCAGAAAAGGGCGGGCAGAGCCTGCAGTAGAAGAACAAGGCGAAGAAAGGGTACCCAGTGGGAGGCTTTTCCCAAGTGGCGGCTGGGAGTACCTTCGTGCGTGGGTGCGCCCGCGTCGCCGTCGACCAGAAGATGGCCCGCTCCTTTCGCAGCGCTGCGAGCCGCTGCGCTTTGGCCGACTTCACGACCTTCCCCTTATCGGCTTTCGGAGCCATGGCGGAAGTGGTGAGGGTGGTCGACGGCGTTGGTGGTGTTGGTGGCGATGGGGGGCGGAGGGCTGCTCTCTTTCAGCTTTGGGAAGAAGGGGAGTGGCGAAGATTGTCAAGGACGGAATAGCAACAGGCGGATGGACGAACTACCCCTGTTTCTCCTGCTTATAAGGGGGGGAGGGGGCGGACGTTCCGTTCTCCCGAATAAAGAAGCCACCCACGATCTCTCCCACGACGCCACAATCTACGCGTGCCGCTCAAGGAGGGTGCGGTGGATATGAAATAAGATACGGCGTGACCCAGGCCGCGTGTGCCCGTGCCCTGTTTTGGGCCTGGCCCAACAGCGCTTGGCACCGTGTATGGCCCAGGCCCGGGGGCTCCTGTCGGTGTATTAGAGTAGGGGTACCCTAGTATCCCGAACTTGTGCACGGGCAGTCGCAGCACCCCGCGGCAAGGCTTGCTGGGCGACCACCAAGGCCCTCTATGGTTCTTTTGAGCCATTCAAGAACAAAGTATTCTAGCCAAGAAGACAAGGCCCCGGCAAGAGGAGCTTGCCGGGAAGGCCACTCAAGACACAAGACCCCGGCAAGAGGAGCTTGCCGGGAAGGCCAACCAAGGCATCTCAAGGAACTTACCGCGACGCACCACGCGTCCTGGCAAGGCCCGCCGAGCGGCAAGCTTCCGGACGCGACAAGACAACGACCGCGGCAAGGCACTTTGCCGCGGCAGGCTACCACTCCGTACCCACGCTCCAGCACATCCACCAACGTGTCGCTCAGGGACTATCCCAAGCATACGTGGCGAGAGGCTGTGCAGCCAGGGGTACGCGGTGGCAAATGACGCTGACAAGATCGCCATCATGGCGAACGGTGGCGTCCCTGACGGTCCCTTTCTGCATTGTTTGGACGACGCAGACGGGCATTTAATGCCCTTGTCCCCTGCCGTCAGGGTTAGGTAGGATACACTGTACAGGTAGCTGTACCAACCGCAGCACCTTTCCATTTTTACCCTTGTCTACGTTGCCACCTGTTGGAGACCCCTTAAGCATATAAAAGGAGGCCCATGCACAACGTAGAGAAGGGGGGAATAGAACACTCACGCTCGGTCTCGTTAGCTGCTGGTGCGTACTGTAGCACTCAGCGCTCCCGAGCAGGAACTCAATACAAACCACAAAGCAGCAGTAGGAGTATTATCTCTCCGGAGATCTCCGAAGCTGGGTAAAGTACTCGTGTGCTTCGCCTCGATCTGCTCTTCGTGCGACCTCCGCCCCCCGCCGAACTGAAAGGGGCTCGGTCCCCATAGGTGCTCGCGGATCAGTTTCGCCGACACCTATCAATACAATTATAGCATGGATAATAAACGATTATCATGAGCAAGGAAATATAATAATAACCAATTTATTATTGCCTCTAGGGCATATTTCCAACAGCTCCCCTCCGTCCCCCAACGATGGCTCGGATCTGGCCGCTGGTGCCTTGACGGCGTGGCGCAGCGGAGGCACGGTGGCATCCCTGCTCGGCGCTGGAGGTGGTGGGGCGCCTACTGCCGGCGGTGTTGCCTCAACGGCTGGTGCAGCTCGGGACCTGGGATCCACCTTGGCTGGATCTGGGCGGCGGGGTTCGGTGTTGTGACCTCTGTTAGGCATGGCGTGGTGTGCCCATGGCTCTGCTGCGACGCGCTCCCGGCGGTGGTTGGCTAGCGGCGGGTCGGTGGTGCTGGCTGGCGGCGCCCGGAGCGCGGATCCGGGGATCTCGGTCTGGATCTGGTGTGTCTTTGGCGCTGGCCAGTGTGGTGCTCACGGTAGGGAGTGCGGTGGTTGTCTCTGGATCCTCGCATGGAGGTAGCAGGTTGGAGGGTGTAGGTGGTGCACCGGCACTGGCGGTGACGGCGGTGCGAGCGCAGCCATGGCGGCGGTGGCGCTGCGAGGCCTTGCCAGGAAGGGTCTTGGCGGGCAGCGGGCGTTCGGTTGCTGCCGTGTGAGGCGTGCGGCGATGCCTTGGCGGTGTGGGTGTCGGCGTGTGGTCAGAGGTGCGAGTTGGATCCATTCTGGTGGTAGTCCCTTGGCGCGGGTGAAGGCCGCCGTGGCGGAACTGGCTTTGCACCGCTCGGTGGTTGCTGCGGCTCCTAGTCGATTTTGAAGGTGATGGCTTAGGCATGTTCCCTCGGCAGTGAGGGGGGCTTCGATGGCAAGTTGTTGCGATGACGACGGTGCGAGGCATCTGTTCGGGACTGGCCGGGATCTTGGAGACATGGAGATGTGCAACGCTACAGATGAAAATCTTGTTCGGTTGTGGCCGGACCGGCGTTGATGGCACCTGCGGGAGTCATTCATCTTCCTGGAGGCTTCGTCGAGTGCAACGCCATCTTCCTCGCGACCTCGTATCCGCAGCTGTCTCTGGGGCGAAAGCCTTGATTCGTAGGATCGGCATGATGGCAACGTTTTTGAGGTTCTTACTCTGCTGGGAGCATTGTGCTGGGAGACTCGAGATCCCATGATGCGCTCCTCCAGTGTTCACTGCTGCCCGGATCTTTCTCCTCCGGCGCCATGTACGGTCGTCGCTGGCTAATCCAAGGAAGCTGGAGTTGCTGTTCTTCGGAGGTCTTCATTGTTGGCTGAGACGCGGTGAGGGGCTTGGTGTTGGGTAGGCTTTTTGTGTCGTAAGTGTGTTGTTGTGTTTGGTTGTCTTTGTTCGATTCGGGTGTGGGGTTGGTCGCCTTCGTTGTTCGCAACGAGTGGTAGATGATGTTGTATGTCATATTTCTCTCCTTCTATAAAGCTAAGGTATGCAATTTGTGTACCCTCGAAAAAAATTACCAATCTGAATTTGCTTTGGTGTTATTTTAGTACGAACTCTTGGATAGATCGATCGAAAAGAATAGCTTTGAGGTGGTTTCGTACCCTACAAACAATTTATTCTTATGTTCTCAGCTAGATAAGAACTTTGGAGTGATTCTTCATCACACGTGAGGGATGTTTATATGATCCAATTATATTAGCATTGTTGAGAGATTGCACTAGCGAAAGTATGGACCCTAGGACTAATTTTCTAGCATTGCAATGCCGTTTGTGCTCTGTTTTATCAATTGCTACCTTGCTGTTTTTATTTGTTAAGATTATAAAAATATATTTCTACCATCCATATTACACTTTTATCACCATCTCTTCGCCGAACTTGTGCACCTATACAATTTGCCATTGTATTGGGCGCGTTGGGGACACAAGAGATTTCTAGTATTTGGTTGCAGGGTTGTTTGAGAGAGACCATCTTCATCCTACGCCTCCCACGGATTGATAAACCTTAGGTCATCCACTTGAGGTAAAATTGCAACTGTCATACAAAACTCTGCGCTTGGAGGCCCAACACGAGTCTACAAGAATAAAGTTGCATAGTATACATCAATCATAAATAGAAATTTCGAAGCAAAATATTTGCATCCCCTTTTAGGTTGCTAATGCGATAGGATTCCATTAGCCTATACCAAGCATCTTTCAAATTTTGTCCTTGTCTCTACTTGAAGTATAAAAATCTGGAGACAAAGGAGGAGTAATCATGCTAGCCATAGTAACAAGGTAGGCAAGCGAGATCACACACGAAAAACAGATCTGACGAGAAAACGACGAACGAAAATGAAGGCGAATAAAACGGCAATTTTTTGTGAAGTGGGGGAGATGAAAACGAGAGGCAAATGGCAAATAATGTAAATTGCAAGGAGATGATATTTTTTATTAGGAACCTAATAGATGTTGATGATGTCTGCTCGGCAAAGGCGCCAGAAATTTCCTTTTAATAGCTCGTATCCGCATCGGTATTTTCCCCAAAGAGGAAGGGATGTTGCACCACAACTTCGGTTGGTATTTCTCTCAGTTATGAAACCAAGGTTATTGAACCAGTAGGAGAACCAAGCAACACTATGTAAACAGTACCTGCACACAAAGAACAAGTCCTCGCAACCCAACGCGTAAGAGGGGTTGTCAATCCCTCCCTGGTAAAGAGATAGATTAAATAGTATGAGTTTGGATAAATAGATGTGAATAAAGCATGAAATAAAAGATGCAAATAAAGAGTGCAGCAAGATATTTTTGGGTTTTTGGAATAATAGATCTGAAAGCAAAAGTGAATAAAAAGTAGATCGGAAAACAATATGATAAAAGATAGACCCCAGGGTCGTAGATTTCACTAGTGTCTTCTCTCGTGAAAATAGCATACGGTGGGTAAACAAATTACTGTTGGGCAATTGATAGAACATCGAATAATTATGATGGTATCCAGGCAATGATCATTGTATAGGCATCACGTCTGAGATTAGTAAACCGAATCTTGCCTGCATCGACTACTATTACTCCACACATCGACAGCTATCCAACATGCATCTAGTGTATTAAGTTCATGGAGAAACGGAGTAATGCAGTAAGAACGATGACATGATGTAGACGAGATCTATTCATGTAGGAATAGCCCCCATCTTGTTATCCTGAATAGCAACGATACATGTGTGTCTTGCTGCCCCTTCTGTCACTGGAAAGAACACTGCACGATAGAACCCATCACAAAGCACCTCTTCCCGTGGCAAGAAAAAATGATCTAGTCGGCCTAACTAAACCAAAGATTCAAACAAGAAATACGAGGCTATAAGTAATCATGCATATAAGAGATCAAAGAAGACTCATATAACTTTCATGGATATAGATATGATGATAAACTTAAACTTCATCGGTTCCCAACAAACACACTGCAGAAGGAGTTACATCAAATAGATCTCCAAGAGACCATTGTATTGAGAAACAAAAGACAGAGAGGAAGCCATCTTGCTAATGCCTACGGACCTGTAGGTCTATGATGAACTACTCACGCATCATCGGCGAGGCACCAATGAGGATGATGAACCCCACTATGATGGTGTCTAGATTGGATATCGTGGTTCTGGAACTTGCGCCGGCTGGAATTGTGTTTGACTCCCCTAGAGTTTCTGGAATATTTGGGGATTTATAGGGTGAAGAGGCAGTGCGAGAGGACACCGAGGTGGCCAGAACCCACCAGGGCGCGCCTGGGCCCCCAGGTGGATTGTGCCCCCTCAAGGCACCCCTATAGTACTTCTTTGGCCCATGTTGTTTTTCCGGTCCATAAAAATTCTCCAAAAAGTTCCATTGCATTTGGACTCCGATTGGTATTGATATTCTGCGAAGTAAAAAAGAAGCAAAAAACAGCAACTGGCACTGGGCACTATGTCAATAGGTAAGTCCCATAAAATGATATAAAGTTACTATAAAATGATTGTAAAACATCCAAGAATGATTATATAACAGCATGGAACAATAAAAAAATATAGATACGTGGGAGACGTATCAAGGAGGGGCTGCCCACAAGACACCAGGGCGCGCCACCCCCCTCTGGCACGCCCTGGTGGGTTGTGGGGTCCTCGAGGCTCCGCTGACCCTAATTCCAACTCTAAAAATCATATTTTCGGAGAAAAAATAGGAGAGGAAGTTTCATCGTGTTTCATGATACGGAGCCGCTGCCACCTCTTGTTCTTCATCGAGAGGCCAGATCTGGAGCCCTTTCGGGGCTCCAGAGAGGGGAACCTTCGGTCTTCATCATCACCAACCCTCTTTCATCACCAATTACATGATGTTCCCCACTGGGAGTGAGTAATTCCTCCATAGGCTCGCTGGTCGGTGAGGGGTTGGATGAGATTCATCATGTAATCAAGTTCGTTTTGTTAGGGTTGGATCCTTAGTATCCACTATGTTCTGAGATTGATGTTGCTATGAGTTTTCTATGCTTAATGCTTTTCACTAGGGCCTGAGTGCCATGATTTCGGATCTGAACTGTTTATGTTTTCACCATTATATCTATGTTCTAGATCCGATCTTGCAAGTCATACACACCTTCTACGTGTTATGATCCATAAACCCTAGGGTGACAGTAATTGGGATATTTTCCAGTGATGACCGTAGTTTAAGGAGTTCATGTATTCATTATGTGTTAATGCTTTGTTCTGGTTCTCTATTAAAAGGAGGCCTTAGTATCCCTTAGTTTCCTTATGGACCCCGGTGCCACAATAGGGTAGGACAAAAGAGATCATGCAAGTTCTTTTCCATAAGCACGTATGACAATTTACTAAATACATGCCTACATTATATTTATGAACTGGAGCTAGTTCTATGTCGCCCTAGGTTTTGGCTGTTATATGATGAATATCATCCAACGTAATCACCGATCCAATGCCTACGAGTTTTCTACATATTTCTCTTGCTAAGTTACTATTGCTATTGCTACTGTTCCAACTGCTACAAAACTATTACTGTTGTTACCGCTACCACTGTTACTTTTACCCGTACTATCAAACTATCATATTACTGTGCTACTCATCACTGTGCTATAGATATTTTTCTCCACGTGTGGTTGAATTTGACAACTCAACAACTAATACTTACAAATATTGTTTGGCTCCCCTTGTGTCGAATCAATAAATTTGGGTTGAATACTCTACCCTCGAAAATTGTTGCGATCCCCTATACTTGTGGGTTATCAGCGCGTGCCGCACCTGTCCGTGCACCATCCACTTTAATGGAAACACAGCCCACATCTGGGCCAGGAATGGGTCGAAAGCGGACACAAATGGACATTTGTCCATCTGCTCCCGCCGTTGGGCCGCGTTTTCCATGCGTTTACCCCCCATGGACCTGGCTAGACCATTTGGGGTCATGCGTTGACCTCAGAAAATGCAAATCTTTGGAACCGGAGGGAAGTCTTATGTGTGTGGAGGCAAAGCAACCGAAACCGATCCACTATAGGGACATAAGCAAACCAAAAATCGGTTCACATTCATCTGCCACTAGTGAAAAATGTTTCAACTTCTTTCCTGCGCGACAAGAAGGCACCACATGCTTGTTGCGTAGGTCCTGGTGCAGCTCGATCAAACACGACATGCATGCGAGATGAGGTTTGAAGTGGAGGAGGTGCGCATGTATATGTGTGCTATTTTAAAACTCTTGGTGTTGTGTGAACTAAACCAACTTTATTTGTTGGTCCAACACACCCTCCACTAGCCCAAGGGAGTAAACTATACACACTTTCTTGTCATGCATGAATGAGACATTCGAGCCTCTAGATTTTTCTCTAGGAATTTTTGGAAATAATAAAGGGCCAAAGCCCAATAATTTCAACATCCCCATTATATCCCAAAGGCACGCAAAATTTATCAACGGTTCTAAAACATTGTTGTATACCGGTATTTTAGTGAAGACCGTTAAGTTGACTTTCACCTAGAACTGTGTGATGCACTTCTTCACAACTTGAACAATGGACTATGCCTTCAATTGCAAGTTTACATAAACAAACTTCACGCAACGCCTTAACCAATACTAGTTTGTCAAATGACTTCTCCACGGGTAGAAGCGTCATACTCCGGGGACTCTTCATGAGTTTACCAGAGAGTACCCAACTATAATAGACTATGACATTTAACATTCTAACTCTTATAAGTGTGTTATTTTTAGACAATCTTTAGGACAACATCTTTGCATACCCAATCTACTCATAATGTATTAAGATAAATATCAACCTGTCATATGGATTATGACATAATTGCATCATTATAGAATGGATCTTTATAAAATAATTACTCTCCCCTCAGTTAACAAATAGCTTGTCTTGCCAGTTTTACATCATGGGATCTCCGACTAGATACAATGGGTTACCATTATGAAACCTCATGCATTGGGCTCATATCCATCTCCCTCAATGCATTGTCTATGACATTTCATTATAAACCCTTGTGCTAATATATGATCGCACACATATGTTGGACCACATTTGAAGGTTAGTAATGTGTTAGCTAGAATTTATGATTGGAGGACCGAGTAATAGAATACTAAACCATGACTAGAGGAGGCACAACATGTGGATCGAGATGGCCCATAAAACTTAAAGGCACAATTGAGTTTACCTTCATAATTCTTAGTACGAATGCTTGCTAATGGTTCAATCATAAGTACACGCGAGTCATGGATTGTAGCATGTAAGAATATGCCTCTCTCACATATCAACTAGAAGAGTGTGTTCGATTATAGTATATCCTAGCCATTTGCTTATGGGTAGTTCCACAACCACCACAACACATACCCTTGCACTTGTTTTTTGCAACTATAAAAATTTATATCTAACTTTTATTTACTTGCACTTTATATTTTTGCACACCTTATCTATCACATGTGCAAACTATTTTTTTACAAGTGAGTCGATGATGTCTACTACGCAACATTATTCTTATAGACTCAGTTGAGCCTCCAAGCGCAAAGTTTTGTAGGACAACAACAAATTTCTCTCAAGTAGATGATCTAAGCTTTATCAATCCGTGGGAGGTGTAGGATCAAGATAGTCTCTCTCAAACAACCCAGCAATCAAATACAAAAAATGGTTCCTCCTAATGGATTCCTAACATCTGGGTACCATGCCATTGTCAACGTAGTCAAAAAACGAGATAACTGCACAACGAGCAGCTGACACCAGGGATCCAGCAACTCTCCTAGGTCTCTTTGTTTTTTAGACGGAGCCGGGTATTAACTGGGTTGTGCGGGGCACTCTTGCCAGTCTAGCCAGCCTTTTATTTTATGTTTACCACAAGACCAGCCCAGTTGTTGTTTTTTCTTTTGAAAATGGCTAGCCTAGTTTTTTTGTTTTTTTGCAGAATACCCAACCGAGGCCTACTTGCTTTTGTCAACCCTGCTGGGCTGCAAGGGATGCATTAGATTTGCCCAGAAAATGGGCTATCAGTAATTAGAAATGGGCTGTAGATTTTTAAGACACGGCAAACTGGTAATTCGTTTCAAATTTCCTTTTTTGCATTTTGGCATTTTAAGTTTCATTGATTTTTATGCCGGGGAAATTATTTGGATTTTAAATTGATATAAATTTATTTTTTAAATTAGGTTGAATATGACTTGAAATTTCGGTATTAAAAATAGTTCGGACCGCATAGAAATTTGCAAAATTTCGTTGAGTTTTTTAACCATGGACACAATATGGGTTGTAATGATAACAAAAAGAATATAGGCTCCAATAAAATCCTTAAGAATTAGCAAATGGGCTGTAAATTATTAGAAATAATGGCATATGGGTTGTATGCTGTTTTCCACAGATTTGAGACTGACTTGTGGGCCTACTAGGTTGACGCGTACGCTTTCCTAAAAAAGGTTGACGTGTACGCAATGTTGTGTCAACTTAGTCAACACATGAGAGCAGTGCCTATTGGATGTCCATCGAACGGCCGTCGTGCTTCTTCAATGTCTGGTCTTCCTGCTCCAGCCACCCAAACCAGCGTCGACGGGACAGCCTGCTCCTTCCTCTCGTGGCCGGTTGTGTTGTCGCGCAAGCCTCACTGGCCCACCCTACTCCCACCGCTTTCCAGGCCATCCCTCTACCCACCTGCACCATCTATTATTTTCCGGCGATGCCAGCCTCACCCCACAGCCGAACCAGTCACAACGCTCGTACTCCCCTCAGCGTGGGCACCCACTGCTATGGCTTCATCGGATCCGGGTCGTTCCCTACCTCGGCTTCGCAGTCGTCCACCGCGTTGATGCTCTTGGTGCGGTGTGGTCAACGTGGTCAACAAACAAGAGCCATCGGCAGAGGATGTAAGTGGAGAGGCTGACAGTAGGGACCCGCATGGTTCATGGCCGCAGGCAAGCAAGTGCCTCCTTATTACGCGAACAAAAATGATTGCTCCTCCTGACAGCTGGGACCCACCAGCCATATCTTCGTAGGCAAGGAAGTGCCTCCTTATTTTCTGAGGAAAAAAGTTTCCTCCACCTGACAGCTGAGACCCACCAGCTACATCTTCGCACGCAAGGAAGTGCCTCTTTATTATGCGCAAGAAAAATGATTCCTCCTGTTGCTAGTGGGTCACACCAGATTTGGTGCCTGACTTGTGGGCCTACTAAGGTGACTCATATGCATGGTTTTGTTAACTTAGTCAACAAACAATTCTAGGAGTAGTGACCATTGGATGTTAATCTAATGGCCATGATGCTACTTCAACCTCCGATCTTCTTGCTCCAGCCGTCCAAACCAGCGCCGACCGTACCGCCTGCTCCTGCCTCCCGCGGCCGGCTATGCTGCCGCGCAGGCCTCACCGCCACACGCTAATCCAACCGTTAGCTAGACCTTCTCTTTACTCACCCACACCCCCTGTTATTTTTCGGCGATGGCAGCCTCACACAGAAGCTGAACCAGTCAACACTCGTACTCCCCACCGCGTGGGAAACCACTATCAAGTCTTCCGCAGCTCCGGGTCGTTCCCTTCCTAGGCCTCGCCGTCGCCCACCTCCTTGGTGCTCTCGTCGAGGCGTGGTCAACGTGATGCACAAACGACAACCGCGGAAGACGACTACACGTGGTGACACTAACAGCTGGACCCACCAGCTACATCTTCAGATGCAAGGAAGTGCCTCCATATTACGCGAAAAAATGATTCCTCCCCTGAAAGTCGGGACCCACCAGCTATATCTTCGCATGGAAGGAAGTGCGTCCTTATCCTCCCTAACAGCTGGGACCCACCCGGTCAAAGCGTACATAGTGTTGTCTGTCTGGTCGCAACCTTGTACGTACATATTGGTCGATCGATCTCTCTGTAATGATAAACCATGGCCGAGCAAGCAGCGGCATGTCTAGTAGTAGAGCCCCCAACGTAGCAGTTCAGGCAGTCCCTTCTAAACTGTGTACACATATGTACAGTCATATGCCAAAAAATACAGCCACGTACGTACATACAGGCGGGGTCTCAAACTCCTACTTGTGCATACGTACGGCCAGGGCTCATGTACATGGAGAGGCAACGAAGGGCAGCAACAACGTCCCGTTCATCGGCAGCAAACTGGCTGGGTCGGAACGGAGAAACTTCATCGTGTACATCAGGATGCAACAGAATGCGTCATGTTCACCAGAAGCCAACCGGCTTGGATGGAACAGCTGAAACGGGGCCTGGCATACCACAAATCGAAGGAAACGGCCTTCCGTTCGACCGCCTACGGTCGAAATGGGATTCTGTTCATCGGGAGGGGTCTGGCGTACCGCAAAACGGAGGAAACAGACTTCTGTTCGAGCACCTACGGTCGAAACAGTGTCCTGTTGATCGGGAGGGGTCTGGTGTACTTCAAAACAGAGGAAACATAATTATGTTGGAGCACCTACGGTCCAAATAGGGTCCTGTTTATCAGGAGGGGCGTGGCGTACCGCAAAACTGGACTCCATGGGCTATTGTTCATCCACCGTCTACTGCCTCTCGCCCTAGCCTCCATGGGGTACTGTTCATCCACCATTGTCCTCCAGGCTCCAACCGCTGCTGTTCATAGAGCCTCCACAGGGTCCTGTTCATCCACCCCCAACTGACTGGTGTGTGGTGGCCTCCTCGGGGTCCTATTCCTCCAACGGCAACTGCCTACTGCCGTGGGGTCCTGTTCATCCAACCCCCACCATCTGGGGTGGGGGGTACACGTATGTATGAGCGGGCGGCAGCAACGGGAACTGTTCATCCACAGCCAACCAACCTGCTGGACTAACCACACGTCTCGACTCATTTCTACATATCGTGCGCGCGGCAGCAAAGGGAACTGCTCATCCAGAGGAAACCCAACCCACCGGCTGGCTACATCTCACGCGGGGGCTCGATCGGCTTCAGTGAGCAGCGAGAAGGATCGATCGGATTTAGTTAGCAGCGAAGGAATCGGCCGGCTTTAGTTAGCAGTGAAGGAATCGCTCAGGTTCAGTTAGCAGCAAAGGGAGGGATCGATCGGCTTCAGTGCACAGTGGGATCGATCCCTCGTGTTCAGTACATAGCTAGCTAGTGCAATAGCTCGTGTTTAGCAAGTGAATGCCTCCGAAGGGTTCAGTTAGCAAGCGCCTCGCACACACGCTTACAAGAGAAACATGCAAACCACACTGCATCGCTCGACCCCGACCACCCACCGTAACTGGGAACTCCCCGATATTTTCCTCGCCCTCACTTCTACCATAATTTTTTACATCATGGATGGCCCAAGGAATGTCGTGCAGGTGCGTCTCTGGCCGCCCCAGGATGAAAAGCCCATTTTTTGTCATAGAAGTAGGAGCCCACCACATCAATGATGATATGTGTTTTTGTCACAATTATCGTCATAGAAGTGTCATAACCATGACAATTTTTTTTTCGTTCGGGCCATAATGTCACGGATGTGTCTTTTTCGTAGTGATAGATTTTATCAGCGCATCTCCAGTTGCAAACCCCAACCGAACACCATATTCGTCTATGGACCTATGGGACCAGTCTGTGGACACTGATATAGAAATGGGCCATCCAATGATATCCCTTAGTATCCGCCCAAATTTGCTCAATTTGCAATTCAAATGCGCCCTGTCACAACCAAAAATAGGCAAGTATTCATAGTTTTACATGCCCGATCACAAAATAATATCAGTCCGACAGTCTATGCAAATAATTCCCTGCCATAAAACAGACTCGCACAGGGCGCGGGCATCATCATTGCCTTCCATCGAACACCTCGCCTCCCTTGCGCGCTGCTCTCTGACATCTCTTCCTCCTGCTCCCAAGCCTTCTCCGCTGCCATGGCTCCCACCGGCAAGAAACTCGCTGCCAAGAAGATGGTGCCGAAATTGCTGAGGTCCAACATCTTTAATGAGGAGGGGTCTGACAAGGTGCTACCACAACGAGTGGAAGGCCACGCGGGTCTAGCCGGGCTCACGTGCGCCCCATGATTTGGAGGCCACGGCCGTCCCCGTCTTCTTCCACTCTGTCTTCGCCGGCTTGGTGCAGCCCTTCTCTGACTTCCTCTGCGCCATGCTCGACCACAACCAGATCCACCTGCTCCATCTCCAAACCAACTCCATCCAACTTCTTTCCATCTTCGCCTTCCTCTACGAGGGCTTCTTGGGAGTAATGTCCTCAGTGGCTCTCTTACGGGCCTTCTATAGCATGCGGATCTTCTCAGGGAAATAGCGTTCCGGGTGCGCCACGTTTCGCATCGTCGACGGAATGGTCGGCAACATCATCAATATGAAGATCACGATGAAGGTGGAAGGCTTCCGATCGCGTTGGATCTACGTTGAGGAGAGGTAGTTCAGCATCACCTCATGATTCCGACTGACCCAACCATGTAGAGCTCCAGGTGGGAGCACGCCAAGCTCAATTACGCGAGGCTGGTGCCACTTGTAGAGAGGATGAAGGAGCTGCGGGCCACGAAGCTCACGGGAGCGATGGTCGCCAAGGAGTTCCGGCGCCGTGATACGTCTCCAACGTATCTATAATTTTTTATTGTCCCATGCTATATTATATTCTGTTTTGGACATTATTGGGCTTTATTATACACTTTTATATTATTTTTGGGACTAACCTATTAACCGGAGGCCCAGCCCAGAATTGTTGTTTTTTGCCTATTTCAGAGTTTCGCAGAAAAGGAATATCAAACGGAATCCAAATGGAATGAAACCTTCGGGAATGTGATTTTTGAAACGAACGTGATCCAGAGGACTTGGACCCTACATCAAGACATCAACCAGGAAGCCACGAGGTAGGGAGCGCGCCCTCCACCCTCGTGGGCCCCATGTTGCTCCACCGACGTACTTCTTCCTCCTATATATACCTAAGTACCCCCAAACTACCAAATACGGAGCCAAAAACCTAATTCCACCGCCGCAACCTTCTGTACACGTGAGATCCCATCGCGGGGCCTGTTCCGGAGCTCCGCCGGAGGGGGCATCGATCACATAGGGCTTCTACATCAAAACCATAGCCTCTCCGATGATGTGTGAGTAGTTTACCTTAGACCTTCGGGTCCATAGTTATTAGCTAGATGGCTTATTCTCTCTTTTTGGATCTCAATACAATGTTCTCCCCCTCTCTCGTGGAGATCTATTCGATGTAATCTTCTTTTGCGGTGTGTTTGTTGAGACCGATGAATTGTGGGTTTATGATCAAGTTTATCTATGAACAATATTTGAATCTTCTGAATTCTTTTATGTATGATTGGTTATATTTGCAAGTCTCTTTGAATTATCAGTTTGGTTTGGCCTACTAGATTGATCTTTCTTGCAATGGGAGAAGAGGTTAGCTTTGGGTTCAATCTTGCAGTGTCCTTTCCCAGTGACAGTAGGGGCAGCAAGGCACGTATTGTATTGTTGCCATCGAGGATAACAAGATGGGGTTTATATCATATTGCATGAATTTATCCCTCTACATCATGTCATCTTGCTTAAGGCGTTACTCTGTTCTTATGAACTTAATACTCTAGATGCATGCTAGATAGCGGTCGATGTGTGGAGTAATAGTAGTAGATGCAGGCAGGAGTCGGTCTACTTGTCTCGGACCTGATACCTATATACATGATCATACCTAGATATTCTCATAACTATGCTCAATTCTGTCAATTGCTCAACAGTAATTTGTTCACCCATCGTAAATACTTATGCTCTTGAGAGAAGCCACTAGTGAAACCTATGGCCCCCGGGTCTATTTTCCATCATATTAATCTTCCAACGCTTAGCTATTTATGTTGCCTTTTATTTTGCTTCTATTTTACTTTGCATCTTTATCATAAAAATACGAAAAATATTATCTTATCATATCTATCAGATCTCACTCTCGTAAGTGACCGTGTAGGGATTGACAACCCCTTATCGCGTTGGTTGCGAGGATTTATTTGTTTGTGTAGGTGCGAGGGACTCGTGCGTGGCCTCCTACTAGATTGATACCTTGGTTCTCAAAAACTGATGGAAATACTTACGCTGCTTTACTGCATCACCCTTTCCTCTTCAAGGGAAAACCAACCCAGTGCTCAAGAGGTAGCACACCGGCGCAGCACACCCCTCCATAAGTGCACATGCCCGGTGTGGATGTTCTCAGGCGGCACACACCCGATGCAGTTGAGCGCCGACAACCTTCGCGGGGAGGTGTTGGACAAGGTCTTTAAGATCTTGTTCTCCGAAGAAGTGACGAACTTACCGAAGATGCGTACCCGGCGTACCGCTACACCAACACGGCCAACCTCGTCGAGGAGATGTCGCGTTTCGACCAGTGGGGGTTGGTCCTGCCAGGTCACAAGGGGCCTCAGGAGAACCCCCTCGTGAAGGTGCCCTGCTCAGGTAGCTGCGAGAACTCCGGGGCCACTGCAGGCTCTGATGAGGAGAGCGATGGAGGGTCGCCCCTGCCATGCTGCCGCAAGCTGCTGGTTGACACTAGCGACGATGACAGCAGCGACTGATACGTCTCCATTGTATCTGTAATTTTTTATTGTTCTATGCTATTATATTATCTGTTTTGGATGTTTTATATGCATTATTATGCTAACTTATTAACCGAGAGCCCAGTGCCAGTTTCTGTTTTTTCCTTGTTTTTGAGTTTCGCAGAAAAGGAATATCAAACAGAGTCCAAACAGAATAAAACTTTACGATGATTTTTCTTGGACCAAAAGACACCCATAGGACTTGGAGTCCAAGCCTGAAGAGCCACGAGGCAACAACAAGGGTGGAGGGCGCGCCCTAGGGGGCGCCCCATGCCTTGTGGCCCCCTTGGGACTCCCTGACCTACCTCTTCGTCCTCTAAATTCACATATATTCCAAAACCCTCAAAGGGAGCCAGGAAAAAACTTTTCTGCCGCCGCAACCTTCTGTTCCCATGAGATCCCATCTTGGGGCCTTTTCCGGCGACCCACTGGAGGGGGATTTGATCACGGAGGGCATCCACATCAACCCTATTGCCCTTCTGATGAAGCATGATTAGTTTACCTCAGACCTACGGGTCCATATCTAGTAGCTAGATGGCTTCTTCTCTCTCTTTGATTCTCAATACCTTGTTCTCCTCGTGTTATTGGAGATTGTCGGGGAAAATATACAGTGGCGGACATTTTCCGCTGACCCGTGCACGGACAAGCCAAGGGCAAGCCGAGGTTCGAAGAACCAAGAGATTTAAAGAACCAATATACAACTCAGAGAGGCCAAGATCGAGCCAGAGGAGCGAGATATCGGCAAGAGAAGGGCCTCCCTGGCCGGGCAGGCGAGCCCGGCAAGGGGCGAGGCCACCACCAGAAGCAAGCAGCCAAGACTCCCCTACAGGGCCTGCCGGGGCTCACGGGGGTCGAACCACCCCACCAACCACTCAAGCACGACCCACGTCGTCAATCAGTGCGGTGTCAAGCCGCAAGATGATTAAGTGGTAGCCATTTGCCACATGGCAGCCATTCCCTACAGAAGAAACCCACAGATGACACCCGTCCTGCGACATGTCAAAGGAACAGGTGCAGAGCTGGCAGGATAGCCTGGCAGGCCTTGCCGGGCAACTAGTGATGTGACACAAAGCGGCGCATTTGATGCACCATGTCAACCCGCAGAGTTAGGTATGATAGCACTGTTTGCTATCATATCAGTGGATAATGACCACTTTGCCATTGTGGTGACCCCGTGATCTATAAAAGGAGGCCCATGGCACTCGTAGAAGGGGTTAGAAGGTGGGAAAGTTGACGAACCTAATCCACCATACGCGCGTAGTTGTTGCGGCCCTGAGGCAGACCTTGCCGGGCAAGTGTACTACACACCACCACACTCATTCCACCATCAATCCACCAAAGCAGGAGTAGGGTCTTACGCCTCACGGCGGCCCGAACCTGGGTAAATTTCGTGTGTGCTCTCTGCCGTGTTGTCGTGCGCTGATCTGCTCTTTGTGCAACGCGACATCCCCCTGCCGAACCAGCAAGGGGCCATCCGGTCCCATAGGTGGTCGCGGATATCCCGCGACAGAGATCTATCCGATGTAATATTCTTTTGCGGTGTGTTTGTCGAGATCCGATGAATTGTTGGTTTATGATCAGGTTATCTATGAATATTATTTGAATCTTCTCTGAATTCTTGTATGCATGATTTGATATCTTTGTATTTCTCTTCGAATGATCGGTTTGGTTTGGCCAACTAGATTGGTATTTCTTGCAATGGGAGAGGTGCTTAGTTTTGGGTTCATCTTGCGGTGCCCTCACCCAGTGATATAGTAGGGGTAGCGAGGCACATATTGTATTGTTGCCATCAAGGATAAAAAGATGGGGTTTTCATCATATTGCTTGAGTTTATCCCTCTACATCATGTCATCTTACTTAATGCATTACTCTGTTCTCTTGAACTCAATACTCTAGATGCAGGCAGGAGTCGGTCGATGTGTGGAGTAATCGTAGTAGATGCAGGCAGGAGTCGGTCTACTTGACATGGACGTGATGCCTACATGCATAATCATTGCCTTGGATATCGTCATAACTTTGCGCTTTTCTATCAATTGCTCGACAATAATTTGTTCACCCACCCTATTATTTGCCTTCATGAGAGAAGCCTCTAGTGAACCCTATGGCCCCCGGGTCTATTTTCCATCATATTTGTTTCCGATCTACTATTTTGCGATCTTTTATTTTCAGATCTATAAACCAAAAAACCAAAAATATTTTATCTTTTGTTTAGTGTTATCTATCTCTATCAGATCTCACCTTTGCAATTGACCGTGAAGGGATTGACAACCCCTTTACTGCGTTGGGTGCAAGTGTTTGATTGTTTGTGCAGGTGCATAGATTGGGGACATGCTTGTACCTCTACTGGGTTGATACCTTGGTTCTCTAACTGAGGGAAATACTTATCTCTACTTTGCTGCAACGCCCTTTCCTCTTCAAGGAAAAAACCAACGCTAGCTCAACAAGTAGCAGGAAGAAATTCTCGTGCCCTGGCCGGGGAGGTCTACATCAAGCCTACCAAGTACCCATCATAAACTCTCATATCTTGTATTACATTATCCGCCATTTGCCTCTCGTTTTCCTCTCCCCCACTTCTAAAACGATTTTCAGAAAAATCCAAAAGGATTTTCCTTTTTATTCGCCCTTCCTTCGTCCGATCTTTTGTTTGCTTGAACTCATCTCCATGAGTGACTTTGGCATGGCAGAAACCGATGATGGCCTGACTGCTAAAATTGGACGCTCAGGAAATCTGGATGTTAAACCTTTGTTTTGGGACAAGGGAATTTTATGGGAAAAGAACATATACAAGAATTTTTCAATTGTGTAGGCAACTTACCTCTTGATGATGTTCCCATACTTAGAAGGACTAAAACTTATGCGGAAGCGATTTCAGCACTAGTTCCGAAATTTGAACATAGATTCATCTGTACTCATCCTAGATTGCAAAGATTTTTTTTATGAGCTACCCGTGCTAAAAGATCATAAGGCTAAGAAGATAGCTACCCAAGTTCTTAAGGATGAATTTGATCACATAGTACGGGAAGCTAGGGAAATTTTGGACCATTACGGCATGAATCGTGAAAAACCGGTTATAGATGAGATTCTTTACAATAGTGACTATGCTTTGAGACATTTGTTTGGAAATAATCAAAAAAATTATGAGAATCTAAAAAATCCCTGTTTTAGATATGATCCAACAAGTTTGCAATGATGTTAATAAACATTATTCTTGGATTGTAGCCGGGAATCAAAGGGGATACATAGAGGGACAACTTAATGATGCCAAAATTTCCATGGATAATGTGTTTCAAGTTGTGTTTGCAAAACCTCCCGAGGAGAGTACATCTATGAAAAAGGAATTTCATACCAAAGATGACAATACCTAGATCTATTGCAATATGCCTAGCTAGGGGCATTAAACAATAGCATTTGTTGGGAGGTAGCCCAATTTCATTTCTGTTCTTGTTTTTTTGTCATGTTTTTCAATAATTTTTTCATCTTGCCTTTTGTTAGATGTTTTTTTATGTTTTAATTAGTGTTTGTGCCAAGTAAGACTTTTGGGATGGCTTACGGTGATTTGATCTTGCCGAAAAACAGAAACTTTTGCACCCAGAAAAATAATTTTAATTTTAGCATAAGCGCAATAAAATGCTGATTCTTTTTGTAGAAGATTAAGATACAAATTTCCTATATTGTCCTAATTTTTTAGAATTTTTGGAGTTACAGAAGTATTCGAAATTTACAGATTACTACAGACTATTCTGTTTTTGACATATTCTGTTTTCTATATGTTGCTTGCTTATTTTGATGAATCTATGGGTAGTATCGGGGGGTATGAACCATGGAAAATTTGGAATACAGTAGATATTAAACAAATATAAATAAAAAATGAGTTCACAACAGTACCAAAAGTGGTGATTTTATTTTCTTATACTTATGGATCTCATGATTTTTCTGTTGAGTTTTGTGTTGTGAAGTTTTCAAGTTTTATGTAAAGATTTGATGGACTATGGAATAAGGAGTGGCAAGAGCCTAAGCTTGGGGATTCCCAAGGCACCCCAAGGTAATATTCAAGGACAACCAAGAGCCTAAGCTTGCGGATGCCCCGGAAGGCATCCCCTCTTTCGTCTTCGTCCATCAGTAAATTTACTTGAGGCTATATTTTTATTCACCACATGATATGTGTTTTGCTTGGAGCATCTTGTATGATATGAGTCTTTTCTTTTTAGTTTTCCACAATCATACTTGTTGTACACACATTTTGAGAGGGACATGCATGAATCATAATTTACTAGTATACTCTATGTGCTTCACTTATATCTTTTGAGCTAGGCAATTTTGCTCTAGTGCTTCACTTATATCCTTTTAGAGCAGCGGTGGCTTTATTTTATAGAAATTGTTGAACTCTCATGCTTCACTTATATTATTTTGAGAGTCTTTCTAAATAACATGGTAATTTTCTTTGGTTATGAATTTAGTCCTAATATGATGGGCATCCAAGAGGGATATAATAAAAACTTTCATATAAAGTGCGTTGAATACTATGAGAAGTTTGATTCTTTATGATTGTTTTGAGATATAAAGATGGTAATATTAGAGTCATGCTAGTGAGTAATTGTGTATTGGTAGAAATACTTGTGTTAAAGTTTGTGATTCCCGTATCATGCACATATGGTGAACCATTACGTGATGAAGTCGCAGCATCAATTATTTATTGATTGTCTTCCTTATGAGTGGCAGTCGGGGACGAGCGATGGTATTTTCCTACCAATATATCACCCTAGGAGCATGTGTCTAGTACTTTGTTTTGATAACTAATAGATTTTTGCAATATGTATGTGAGTTCTTTATGACTAATATTGAGACCATGGATTATACGCACTCTCACCCTTCCACCATTGCCAGCCTCTCTAGTACCGCGCAACTTTCGCCGGTGCATTAAACCCACCATATACCTTCCTCAAAACAACCACCATACCTACCTATTATGGCATTTCCATAGCCACTCCGACATATATTGCCATGCAACTTTCCGCCGTTCCATTTATTATGACACGCTTCATCATTACCATATTGCTTTGCATGATCATGTAGTTGACATCGTATTTGTGGAAAAGCCACCATTCATACTTTTTATACATGTCACTATTGAGTCATTGCACATCCCGGTACACCACCGGAGACATTCATATAGAGTCATATATTTTGTTCTAAGTATCGAGTTGTAATTCTTGAGTTGTAAGTAAATAAAAGTGAGATGATCATCATTATTAGAGCATTGTCCCATGTGAGGAAAGGATGATGGCATCGGTCTACAAAAGTAGGGGCTCCCGTTTAGACCCCTTTACTTGTGCACGGACAGTCGGAGCCACGCACACGGCCATGCTGAGCGTTGCAGGGAAGGGGAGCCGAAGCACAAAGAGATCAGAGCAACACCAAGACCAGAGACCACAAAGAGCAAAGGGGCGAGGCGGACTCCCCCGGCAAGACCCTTGCTGGGTGGCCTCCGTGGCCCTGACAAGAGCCTTGCCGGGGCAACTTGCCCGACGCCAGCGGGGCGCGCCACCCTTGAGCCCAAGGGTTTCCAACAACCACATTGGGACCAGGGCTCGGGAGGCACCTCCGTGGTGGCATGCAGTTCTTCATCAAGATCATAAACATACGAGATCAGATGAGGACCAGAAGACGACAATCCTCGGCGGGATCCTAGCCGAGGAAATCCACGAGACCCCCGGCAAGACGCTTGCCGGGGAAGACCAAGATGTTGTGGCAAGACCCTTGTCGGGGCCCCGGCAAAGCCCTTACCGGAGACACCTACGAGGCAGCAGCAGAGCCCGCGTCTGCCAAGGCTCCACCGCCGTCCCGATGCAGCTGCCAGCGCAAACAGCTGGGCAGGCACCTACGTGGCGACGAGCGGCCTCCACGATCGACTCAGCAAGCACCTGCGTGGTGACATGCAGATCTTCGTGAAGGCTCCACCACCACGCCAGCCCAGTAGCCAGCCAACGTGGCGCTACGACGCCTCGTCAACTCAGACGCGTGTCGAAGCCAGGAGAGGCGGCCATAGCTGGGACGAGCTTCCTTGCCATCCCCAATAAAGCGAGAGGGGCACGTCGGCAGCACATTAAATGCGTTTGTCCAACGGTGCCAGAGGATAGACTCATTCACTGTGCACCTTTCCACCTCCTGTGTGCCATTGTGGCAACCCATTTTTCCTATAAAAGGAGGCCTGAGGCGCCCAGGAGAAGGATTCGGATCTTTTGAGCTACCAACGCACCGTAGCTAGCTCAAGAACTCAAGAACACTCAAATACATACACCAAAGCAGGACTAGGGTTTTATGCATCCTCGCGACCCGAACCTGGGTAAACGATCTTTGTGCTTCCTGTCATACCCGCTCTTTGCACAACCCCACGCCCGCCAACCGTAGAAGGGATCCCAGTGATCCCATAGGTGTCGTTTCCCCGACATCTTTAGTGCGCCAGGCAGGGGGCGCGCAGTTGTGGAAATCCGGTCTTGCAGTTAGCCTAGCAGTTCCACATCGTCATGGCTCCCAAGAAGAAGACGATCATCATGATCGGTTCATCCGGAGTTGGACAGCCCGTACTGGTGCAGGCGAGCAGCGGGGCGGTCATGGACAGAAGCCGGGACGCGGCCCGCGAACACCAACATCGCTCTGGCAGTCAGAGCCTGGGGAGCAGCGTCGTTCGTGCGCGAGATGACGGTCCGCACGCCGCCAAATCCAGAGACGGAGTTGGGCCCCCCGCACGCGACGCTGGGCCCTCCGGGGTGGCGGCGTGCCACCCACGGGCGGTGCGGCGGCCTCCAAGACGCCTACGCCAACGCCCACAACGCGCTCTTCCCAGGGTGTGCGCGACGAGCAGTGTCACCACGCTGGTGACCCCGGACGCCGTGGGAAGTGTCCTGTGCATCATTTGCGGGACAAAGGAGGCCAGCATGCCCGCTGAAGTGCTGGCAAAAATGGCGCACATCCGCCAGGCCGTGATAGAGCTCCTTCTAACATGGTTAGAAGTCGGAGCGCGTCACGGTCCACGCAGATTTCGCCGCCACCCACGCCAGCAGAAGCTTTGGCATGCGTGATGCTGCTCCTCGACTTCCCTCCTGCCGTGAAAAAGCTCGACGAGTGGAGAGCCATCATCCGGAGCCTCGTCGGTGTCGCCAGCAAAGATGAACCGCGACCGGTGGGGCACTCGGGCCGACGCTCCGTCGAGCCACCACATGCCAGCGGTGGAAGGACCGGGGGTGCTGCAACCACGGTGCACTCTCCTCTCCCATGCCAGTTGCCGCGGGTGCCGGTCCGTCATGATGACGCTTGTGATAACATTTCCATTGCGTCGTCCGACCCACGGACCCACCGCGATCAGCGCCAAGTTCTTCAGGAGCGAGCCCATGAAGACGCTCGAACCACCATCGAGCGGCGCCGCGATGCGCGCCACCAGTCAGATAGGCGGGCAGGGCCCACTATGGACCACCCAGCACCGGGAGGCTCCGGTGGCCTACCCTACGAGGTGGGTTGCCTGGCCTTTACCCGTAAGCTGCGGTAGTTATAGTGGTCGTCCCACAGTACGTTCAAGCCTGACGTCGGCGAGAAGTACAACGGCAAGACCCACCCGTCGGAGTTCCTCAGCATCTACACCATCGCGATGCAAGCCGCTGGAGCTCGCGACGACAAGATACTAGCCAATTACTTCCCGTTGGCACTGAAACCCAATGTCATGTCTTGGTTGATGCACTTGACAGCGGATTCCATTTCTTCTTGGTCGGATCTCTGTCATGAGTTCGTTGGTGCCTTCACTGGAGGCCACCAAGCTCATGGACAGACAAGTGATTTGCATATCATTCCCCGGAAGGAAGGTGAAAACCTGCACAAGTACATATAGAGGTTCAGCCGGGTGTAATACAACATCCCAGATGTTCATCCTGCCGCCGTGATCAGCGCGTTCCATTAGAATGTGCACAGTAGCAAGATGCGCGAAGAGCTGGCGATGAACAAGGTTAAATATGTGGCCGAACTTTATGTTCTGGCCAATAGATGCGCCCGAGATGAAGAGGAAAGGAAGTACCCCGGCGAGGACGCCGGCGGGGAAACCGACTCTACGGACGAAAACACCGCCGCCCCGACGAAAAAGGGTCGACGCTGCAACATGAAGTGTAAGGGCAAGGCCGTGCTTGCCATCGAGGGATCCGACGACACCGGCGCCGCCAAGAAGGCCAAGGCAGACGACCCCAGCAAGGAGATTGCCGGGTGCGCCGCTTGTCGGGCCTTGGCGGCTGCCGACAAGCCAGGGGGCTCCGACAAGCAGTATTGCAAGATCCGGCGCACCAAGGGCCACGACCTCCAGAACTGCCGACAGCTGCTTGCTGAAAATTAAAAAGACGAGTATGAGAGGCGGGACAAGGACAAGGGTCAGGATGGTGCCGAAGGATCCGGCAGGAAGTATGGCGGCCAAGGAGGTCGCCGTGGCAAGGATAACTAGCAGGAGAGGCCCGCTCGGGGCTGTGACAAGAAGCAGGAAGACGATGATCATGACGAGGACGACGAGTCCGGCGAGCATGAGTTTCAGAAAGCTACGGAGGCCATGTGCGTCGACGGTGGCGCCTCGCTGCATACTTCTCACCGCCAGCTCAAGTAGTGGGTGTGTGAGATCACGGCAGCGGAGCCATCGCTCGATGCTCAAAAGCCACTGAAGTGGTCCAGCACGCCTATCATTTTTTACGCCGAGGACCACCCCGGTCGCACAACTGCGGCCGGGTGTTTTCCGTTGTTGGTTTCACCAACAATACGCAACCTCAAGGTGACAAGGATGCTAGTTGACGGCGGGGCCAGTCTGAACTTGATCTCGCCTGTTGTGATCGAAAGGCTGCAGATCCCTGATGGGGACCTCAAGGAGACGGACACGTTTCAAGGGGTCAATCTGGGAAGGAGTCAGCCAAAGGGTAAAGTCACGCTGCCTGTGACATTCGAAGGAGAGTTGAACTACAGGACGGAGAGGATTGTCTTCAATGTAGCCGAGATCCCCTTGCCCTACAACGGGATCCTCGGCCGCCTGGCACTAGCCAAGTTCATGGCGGCGGCGCATTACGCCTACAACACACAGAAGATGCCTGGGCCGATGACCATCATCACCGTCCCCTGCGATAAGAAGGATGCGTTGATTTGCGCCGACCTACTCTACCGAGAAGGAGTAGCAGCGACTGCCGCCAAGGCACTTGCTCCTGCCGCTGAAGCTCTAGGACAGAATAAGAAGACCGGCAAGACTTCTCGCACCCTCTCTGGCAAGCGCACCTCTTCCGAGTGTTGTGCTACCGTCGAGGACGTGCCAGAGAGCTCCACTAGCAAGAGCAAGAAATCCAGAGCTGCACCGGCAAGAGCAAGAAATCCAAAGTTGCACCACCAGAGACCAAGAAGGTGTCCGTCAAGGAGGATGGCACGGGTGCGGCTTTCACCATAAGCTCCACCCTCGATAGCAAATAGGAAGGCGCGCTTGTCACCTTCCTGCGGGCGAATGCCGATGTGTTTGCATGGCAAGCATCCGACATCCCCGGCGTTCCCAAGGGGGTGATTGAGCACCACCTTGATGTCTGTCCTCATGCGCGGCCCGTCAAGCAGAAGGTCAGGAAGCAGGCTTTGGAAAGGCAGGAATTCATCACGGAGGAGATCAAGAAGTTGGAAGCGGCAGGCTTGGTGAGAGGAGTACTCCATCTGACATGGTTGGCCAATCCGGTGGTGGTGCACAAGGCAAATGGGAAGTGGGGGCTGTGTATCGACTACACAGATATCAATAAGGCTTGTCCCAAGGACCCTTTCCCATTGCCGCGCATCGACCGGATTGTTGACTCCACGGTCGGGTGTGATCTATTATCATTCCTTGATACCTACTCAGGATACCACCAGATCTTCATGACAAGAGAAGATGAAGAAAAGACAACATTCATCACCCCATGTGGTACGTATTGCTTTTTACGGGTGCCTTTCGGGTTGAAGAGTGTTGGCTCAACATTTGCAAGAGCAGTCCAAATTGGTTTTGAGCCCTAGCTACATAGAAATATGGAAGCATATATCGATGACATAGTGGTCAAAACCAAGGACAGGGCAACACCTATACAAGATCTAGAAGAGACGTTTGCAAATTTGCGCAAGATCAACCTCAAGTTGAACCCTGAGAAGTGTGTCTTCGGTGTTCCATCCGGAAAACTTCTCGTGTTCTTTGTGTCACAGCGTGGGATGGAGGCAAACCCAGACAAGATCAAGGCTATCGAGCAGATTGAGGCGCCCAAGCGGATCAAGGATGTGCGTCGCCTCACCGACTCCGTTACCGCCATGAGCCGATTCATCTCCAATTGTACTGAGCGTGCCCTTCTATCACGCCCAAGATGAGACCCTATCCTAAAGGAACTCGAGGGTCCCACCAAGGATAGAAGCGCATCTTGAAGACGCTTTTGCAAGGTGGATATCATTACATCAACATTACATAATAGTGGGGATACAACCAAGACATAAAAATGTTTCAAGGATACAACAATACATCAGATACAAGATCAACACCCGACTACGGATGTAACATAAACAGAAACTCAAACAATATCCACCCTACTAACCCAGGCTGCCGACCAGGAACCTATCCCTCAATCGAAGAAAAAGCAGAATAAGAACTCCAACATAGGTAAACATCGCTCTCATGTCATGATCATCGCATAACCTGTACCTGCAACTGGTGTTGTATTAATCTGTGAGCCACGAGGACTCAGCAATCCCATTACCATGGGTATCTAGACTAGCAAAGCTTAATGGGTAAGGAAGGGGTAAAGTGGTGAGGTTGCAGCAGTGGCTAAGCAAGATATGGTGGCTAACTTACGCAAATAAGAGCGAGAAGAGAAGCAAAGCAAGCGGTCGTCAACTAGTGATGATCAAGAAGTGATCCTGAACTCCTACTTACGTCAAACATAACCCGGAAACCGTGTTCTCCTCTCGAACAACCCCGAAAAGAGACACTCACGGTTGGTGTATTTTAGAAGAGTTTACTTCAAGTTTACTACAACCGGATATTAACAAATTCCCATCTGCCACATAACCGTGGGCACGACTTTCGAAAGTTCAAACCCTGCAGGGGTGTCCCAACTTAGCCCATGATAAGCTCTCGCGATCAACGAAGGATATTTCCTTCTCCCGGGAAGACCCGATCAGTCTCGGAATCCTGTTTACAAGACATTTCGACAATGGTAAAACAAGACTAGCAAGACCGCCCGATGTGTCCACAATCCCGATAGGAGTCGCACGTATCTCGTTCTCAAGACACACCGGATAAGCTAAGCGTACAGGTACCAACAAAACCCAAGTTGCCAAGGGAAGGTCCCGCACGGTGCTCTAGTTTGGACCAACACTTAGACAAGCATTGGCCCGGGGGGGCTAAGTAAAGATGACCCTTGAGAGAGCGACTCCCAAGGGAAAAGTAGATAGTGGTGATGCAAATGGTAAAACCAAGGTTGGGCCTTGCCGGAGGGGTCTTATTCAAAGCGAACTGTCAAGGGGGTCCCATAAATCACCCAACCGCGTTAGGGACGCAAAATCCAGGAACATAATACCGATATGACGGAAACTAGGGCAGCAAGAGTGGATCAAAACACCAGGCATAAGGCCGAGCCTTCCACCCTTTACCAAGTATATAGATGCATTAATAATATAAGAGATATTGTGATATCCCAACATAAACATAAACCAACATGGAGCAGTCTTCATCTTCACCTGCAACTAGCAACGCTATAAGAGGGGCTGAGCAAAAGCGGTAACATAGCCAAACAACGGTTTTCTAGAAAGGGTGACAAAGGTTAGAGGTTCATGGCAATTTGGGAGGCTTGAATGCAAGTGGTAGGTAACGCAGCATAGCGATAGAACGAAGCAACTAGCGTAGCAATGATAGTAATGAGATCCAAGGTGATGGTCATCTTGCCTGAAATCCCGCTAGGAAGAAGACCGAATCCATGAAGTAGATGAACGAACGTAGTCGAACGGATCCTCACAATCGCAACGTTACCGGAACTATCAAGAAGAGGCAATACCGGAAAGAAGAAAACAACATAGTAAACAAACAAGCATAACATGACATGATGCACAACCAAGAATGATGCATGTCAAGATTAAATGTTGTTAACATGGCAAGAGGTGAAGCATATGCAAACTACCTATTTAGGCAAGTTTAAATGAGGCCGGAAACAACATATAGCAACTCCGGTAAGTCCTCATTTGCAAATTTCGAATTTGGTACAGATCTGAATAAACCTTATGTTCAAGTTGTTAAACAGCAAGTTAATATACACCAAGATGATGTACATGAAATTCTAGTCAAGTTACATATAAAGTTCATTTAATTCGGAGCTACGGCCTAGAAGATATGAGCAAAACAAGATAAGCATGGCATTGATGCAAAATGCATTCAAACATGAAGCAAACACACTCAAAACATGGATGCAACAAGGTAACATGAAACTATATGCAAAAATAAGCAAGTTTCATATAGAGCACACTCAAAACGGAGCAACGGTTCAACACATACACCCTATACAAGGTTAAAGGACAAGCTGTTCAAAACAGCAACTAGGCATCTAGCAAGCATCAAAACAATAGGCTACAACACCTCAACATGAAAAAAAAGGCATGGACATTATTTACAGGTAAAGCGTGACAAAACATGAACACTGAGCTATCTCCAGAAACTACTAGAACATGCTCAAAAGGACATGGCAAGATTGCAAATAATAACAGGTTCACAGACAGAGGAAATCACTGGACATAGCAGAAATAACATCAGGTTACAATATTTAGAGCTATCAAACAACATGTAACAGAACTTATCATGGCAACCAAAGGTATGAAGGCAACTTAGTAGCAAAAGAGAGCATGGCATAAACAACAGCATGAAGGCAACTTTACGAGCTCGATTCACTCACCACAAAGCGTTGCATGAGCATAGCATCTGGAAGAATACATGTTCAAGAAGCTAAGAATGGCAAGAGAAAGTTCATAGCATGCTTGGATCACTAACAACAACCATGGCAAAATTGAATAACATGTAAACAATCTGCCAGGAACATTTTATAGCAAAAGTAGAGCAAGATTAAGACATGCTAGAGCACTCCATAAATGCAAAAGGAGGCATGAATGGATAGCGCATAACCATATGTCCAAAACATCCTTACTGAACATGCTCAAAATAGGCATGGATTGCACTGTAGCAACATGAATACATGACATGAAAATAACAGCAGAATAAAGACTTGGTAAATTTCCAAGTCCCTGAAATCAGCAACATCACGGAGGCTATTTTGCAAGCTTGTAAAACTCAACACATGGAATATCATGAAGAGAGGGTTGCACCACAGCAAAGACGACATGTTGTAGCTCATAACACATGTAGACCTCATGCTCAAAAGAAAATCACACAAAAAGATGCAAAACTAACAAATGAGCAAATTCTGATAACAGGCAGCAGTTAACATCATATAGCACTCCAGCAACAATGATTAGGGCATCAAGATGGACTCAAACAAGCATGGGACAATGGAAGTAAATGTGGAAAATCTCATGATGAACATTCTGATATGTTATATGCACAAAACGGACCAACGGTCACGGAGATATGGCATGATGAATAAGGCACCCAAATGTAGGGAAATCAGGGACTTAGAAATATTTTCACCTCGCGGCAAAAGTCAACGACGGCGCGGGAAACGAGGATGGCCGGAGAAAGGACCGAGGACGGGCGCAAGCGGCGGATCTGGGTCGAATCTCGCTGGATCCAGCCGGATCCCGGCGCGGGGAGGCGGAGGTCCCGCGGCGGGCGGCGACGTGGAGAAAGGCGGCGGAGCAGGCGGAGCTCCGACGAGGCGCGCGGTGGTGCTTGCGGGCCGAGGAGCGCGGGCGGCGGTGGCGCGCCGGTGCCGTGGCAGGATGGCTCCGGCGAGGCGGCGGGGAGGCGCGCCGGTGCGGTGGCAGGACAGCGTCGGCGAGGCGGCGGGGAGGCGCGCCGGTGCGGTGGTGGGACGGCGCCGGCGAGGCAGCGGGGAGGCGCGCCGGTGCGCTGGCGGGGCGGCGCTCTCGGGCGGAGGCGGGCGCACGGCGGGGCACGGCTCGGGCCCGGCGCGGGCGCGGGCGGGCCGGCCGTGGGCCTCGCGGGCCGCGGCGGCGGAGGAGAGAGGAGGCGCGGGGAGGCTGACGTGGCGGCGCACGATTGGGCGAGGAGGCGGCGGCGATGACGTGGTGGCTTGCCATTGGGCGGAGCGACGTGTCCGCGTACATGTCCGGCGCGGATGGACATGCCCGGCGGCGCGAGGAGGAAGACTGCTAGGGTTTGATCCGGGATTTTCGGGGGAGGCACCTATTTACAGGTACAGGGAGTTGGGAGACTCCAAATGGAGTGCGGTTTTCGGCCACGCGATCATGATCGAATGGCCAAGAGGATGGAGGTGACTTAGATGGGTCATTGGGCTGCTTTGGAGGGGTGTTGGGCTGCAACACAAAGAGGGCTTTACGGTTACCCGGTTAACCGGTGGAGCATCAAACGACCTCCAAATGGCACGAAACTTGACAGGCGATCTACTGGTGGTGTACCAAGGCCGCTTGGCAAACCTCAGTCCATTCCGAGAAAGTTTAACACCCGCACACGAAAAGAGGTAAAAGGGGGCGCCGGAGGACGTAGGAGTGTCAGATTGCAAAACGGACAACGGGGAAAAAGCTCGGATGCATGAGACGAACATGTATGCAAAATGAGATGCACATGATGACATGATATGAAATGAAGATGATGACATGGCAAAGTGCAACACGCGAGCACATGACATGGCAACAACGGCGAATAACTGGCGGACACCTGGCGCATCAGATCTGGGGCATTACACCTTCCCTTTTTGAAAATCTTGAAAAATGCGGGCCCAATGGAGTGGACCCCAGAGGACGAAGCAGCGCTGCAGGATTTGAAGAAATACCTCTCCTCTACACCGATACTGGTTGCGCCTAAACCACAAGAGCCGTTGCTGCTGTATCTGGCGGTGTCGAATCAGTAGTCAGCGTCGCGCTAGTGGCACAGAGGGAGGTCGACGTAGAGGCAGTGGCAATGGCAGGACTGGCGGATGGCGAGCCAGAGAATCCCTCGGCAGGGCCTGGTGCCGGCAAGGCGGGGGGCCCGACAGATTTTAACGTTGACGGGGCAGGGCCTGCGCGACCGAAAGAAGTGATGCAAAAGAAGAAGATGATGCTGCAGGGGGCTAGGTGAAGGTACTCCGGTGTGCAGAAATTGCTCTTCGGCCTCCTTATGGCCTCGAGGAAGCTGCGTCATTACTTCCAAGCACACGAAATCACCATCGTCACCCGCCTCCCGTTGCAATGGATATTGCATAACCCAGATGCAACCGGGAGGATTGTGGAGTGGGCCTTGGAGCTGTCGAGCTTTGGTTTGAAGTTTGAAAGCACTTGGACGATCCAGAGCAGAGTCTTGGTGGAGTTCATTGTGGAATGGACCTCAACGCTCGACAAAGAAATCCAGGAGATCACTCTCCCCGGCAAGGAAGCAAGTTGCAACTGGATCATGTACTTTGACGGGGCTTTTTTGCTGCAAGGCACCGGTGCTGGTGTGCTACTCGTCGCACCCACCGGAGAGCACCTCAAGTATGTAATCCAGATGCACTTTCCTAGGGAGATGTACACAAAAACACTGCTGAATACAAGGGGTTGCTTGCCGGTCTCAGGATCGCGGCAGACCTCGGGGTCAAGCTCATCATCAGGGGTGATTCACAGTTTGTCATCAGGCAAGTCAACAAAGATTATCAGAGCCCGTTGATGGAGGCCTACATAGATGAGGTGAGGAAGGTGGAAGAGCGCTTTGACGGTATACAAGTAGAGCACGTTCCCCGAGCGGAGAACGACATCGCTGATTACCTGTCAAAGTGCGCTGCCTTCAAACTGCCTGTGGAACCATGTACTTTTGTGCTTAGGTTAACTCAACCATCCATTGAACCATCAACAAAGAAGAACAAGCGGAGGAAATCCGGCCCCGGCAAGTACTTTCCGGCCGAGCTCCCAGGAGCCGCCGACAAGGATGCTGTCGTGGACACTGAGCCTGCCATGGGGAAACCGACTCCGGCGGCGCGTCGAGCCCTGGCCGTAGAGACAACCGCTCCCATGGTGGAGGAAATGCCTTTAGTCCTTGCCGTCGAGCCCCAGGCTCCGGCATGGACACAACATACCGTCCGGTTCCTCCAGACAGGGGAACTTCCTGAGGAGCAGGAAGAAGCGGAGAAAGTAGCCCGTCGGTCTGCCATGTATCAGTTCGTCGACGACGTCCTGTACAGAAAAAGACCGAACGGTGTGAAATTGAAGTGCATCCCCCGAGAGGAAGGACTAGAGCTGTTGGCAGAGATACGTGGAGGCATATGTGGCTCCCACATAGGGTCGAGGGCCCTTGCCGGCAAGGCATTCCGGGAAGGTTGCTTCTGGCCCACTACCCTCCAGGATGCAACGGCACTAGTAACCAGGTGTGAAGCGTGCCAGTTCCATTCGAAGAAGCTTCATCAACCAGCTCAAGCCCTTCAAACAATTCCTCTCTCCTGGCCATTTTCAGTCTGGGGGGCCGACATACTGGGCCCTTTCCCCCGCGTTGTTGGGGGCTTTGAGTACTTGTACGTTGCAATCGACAAGTTCACAAAGTGGTCGGAGGTGGAGGCAGTGAGGAAGGTGACAACACAGTCAGCCGTCAAGTTCTTCAAGGGGCTAGTCTGCCGTTTTGGTGTGCCAAACAGGGTCATCACCGACAACGGCATGCAGTTCACAAGCCACACCTTCATGCAATACATCCAGGACCTCGGCAGCAAGGTCTGTTTCGCTTTCGTGGCACACCCACAGAGCAACGGCCAGGCGGAGAGGGCAAATGCTGAAGTACTGCGAGGCCTGAGAACAAAGACTTTTGACAAATTGCACAAGAGCAGAAGGCGCTGGATTGATGAGTTGCCGACGGTTCTTTGGTCAATCAGAACAACACCAAATCGAGCCACCGGCCAGACACCCTTTGCCCTGGTATATGGGGCAGAAGCAGTTCTCCCCACGGAACTCACATACAGGTTACCCTGAGTGCTCGCTTATGACGAGTTTGAGCAAGAGCAATTGCGGCAAGATGACGCAACGCTCCTCGCGGAAGATAGTCTTCGGGTGGCTGTGAGAGCAGCGTGCTACTAGCAAGCCTTGCGCCGCTACCATAGCCGCAAGGTTCATGCCCGAAGCTTTGAGGAAGGCGACCTTGTTCTTCAGCGCGTTCAACCGGACAAGAATTCCAACAAGTTGATGCCAAAGTGGGAAGGCCCTTATCGGGTAATACGAGTCACTAGGCCCGGCACAGTCCGCCTGGAGACCGAAGATGCTACTCCAGTGAGCAACTCCTGGAACATTGAACATCTTCGCAAGTTTTACCCATAAGGCGCGGTTGCCGGGGCCCCCGGCAAACCACCTTTTGTACAAGCCTTGCCGGCAAGGCATGTAACCCTTTGTACAAAGCCAGGCGCAGACCCTGAGCATAAATAAACGAAGCACTGGCGCCCTAAGTTTTAGCATGCATGCTAGGTTAAGTTCCTCCCTCGGTTAGGGTTGATAGTGCTTAGCGGTGACTAAACCCTATCATGGAGGTCGAGTGCGCGTCCCTCTGTTCCTTTCCGTCCTCTTTGGTTCGTAGGGTGCATGAATGTTTCTGTTGAGCCGTTCGGAAAGAAGAGAACAAGCCGGCACTCCGGCCCCCCGATAAGCCAAGGTTGCCGGGGGCTGCAGACACAAGAATCCAACCACGGCAAGCCAAAGCTGCCGGGGGCTATAGATCTAGATAATTCTTTTATCCCCTATTGTACATTTCCGTATGAGGTTGGGTGATAACCCACAAGTATAGGGGATCACAACAGTTTTCGAGGGTAGAGTATTCAACCCAAATTTATTGATTCGACACAAGGGGAGCCAAAGAATATTCTCAAGTATTAGCAGTTGAGTTGTCAATTCAACCACACCTGGATAACTTAGTATCTGCAGCAAAGTATTTAGTAGGAAAGTAATATGGAAGTAACGGTAACGGTGGCAAATGTACCAGTGATAGTTTTGTAGTGATTGTAACAGCAACAACGGAAAAGTAAATAAGCGAAGAACAATATGTGAAAAGCTCATAGGCATTGGATCGGTGATGGAGAATTATGCCGGATGCGATTATTCATGCAACAGTTATAACATAGGGTGACACAGAACTAGCTCGAATTCATCAATGTAATGTAGGCATGTATTCCGAATATAGTCATACGTGCTTATGGAAAAGAACTTGCATGGCAAATTTTGTCCTACCCTCCCGTGGCAGCGGGGTCCTAATGGAAACTAAGGGATATTAAGGCCTCCTTTTAATAGAGTACTGGACCAAAGCATTAGCACATAGTGAATACATGAACTCCTCAAACTACGTTCATCACCGGGAGTGGTCCCTATTGTCACTTCGGGTTTGCCGGATCATAACACATAGTAGGTGACTACAGACTTGCAAGATAGGATCAATAACTCACATATATTCATGAAAACGTAATAGGTTCAGATCTGAAATCATGGCACTCGGGCCCTAGAGACAAGCATTAAGCATAGCAAAGTCATAGCAACATCAATCTCAGAACATAGTGGATACTAGGGATCAAACCCTAAGAAAACTAACTCGATTACATGATAAATCTCATCCAACCCATCACCGTCCAGCAAGCCTACGATGGAATTACTCACGCACGGCGGTGAACATCATGAAATTGGTGATGGGGGATGGTTGATGATGATGATGGCGACGGATTCCCCTCTCCGGAGCCCCAAACGGACTCCAGACCAGCCCTCCCAAGAGAGATTAGAGCTTGGCGGCGGCTCTGTATCGTAAAACGCAATGAATCCTTCTCTCTGATTTTTTTCTCCCCGAATGTGAATATATAGAGTTGGAGTTGAGGTCGGTGGAGCTCCAGGGGGCTCACGAGGCAGGGGCGCCCCAGGGGGGTAGGCGCGCCCCCACCCTCATGGACAGGGTGTGGGCCCCCTGGCCTTGATTCTTTCGCCAATATTTTTTATTAATTCCAAAATAATTCTCTGTTGATTTTCAGGTCATTCCGAGAACTTTTATTTCTGCACAAAAATAACACCATGGCAATTCTGCTGAAAACAGCGTCGTCTGGGTTAGTTCCATCCAAATCATGAAAGTTAGAGTCCAAAACAAGGGTAAAAGTGTTTGGAAAAGTAGATACGATGGAGACGTATCAACTCTCCCGAGCTTAAACCTTTGCTTGTCCTCAAGAAATTCAGTTGACAAGCTGAAAGTGATAAGAAAAAAATTTACAAACTCTGTTTCCTCTTGTTGTAAATAGGTAAAGCCAGCATTCAAGTTTTCAGCAAGATTATGAACTAACCATATTCCCAATAACACTTAGGTCTCATGTTTACTCATGTCAATGGCATAATCAACTAGCGAGCAATAATAATAAATCTCGGATGACAACACTTTCTCAAAACAATCATGATATGATATAACAAGATGGTATCTCGCTAGCCCTTTCTGAGACCACAAAACATAAATGCAGAGCACCTATAAAGATCAAGGACTGACTAAACATTGTAATTCATGGTAAAAGAGATCTAGTCATAGTCATACCCAATATAAATTAATAGTAATGGATGCAAATGACAGCGGTGCTCTCCAGCTGGTGCTTTTTAATAAGAGGGTGATGACTCAACATAAAAGTAAATAGATAGGCCCTTCACAAAGGGAAGCAGGGATTTGTAGAGGTGCCAGAGCTCGATTTTAAAGCAGAGATAAATAATTTTTTGAGCGGCATACTTTCATTGTCAACATAACAACCGAGAGATCTCGATATCTTCCATGCTACTCACATTATAGGCAGTTCCCAAACAGAATGGTAAAGTTTATAATCCCCCTCCACCAACAAGCATCAATCCATGGCTTGCTCGAAACAATGAGTGCCTCCAACTAACAAGAGTCCCGGGGGAGTTTTGTTTGCAATTATTTTGATTTGATTTGCATAAAGCATGGGACTGGGCATCCCGGTGACCAGCCATTTTCTCGTGAGTGAGGAGCGGAGTTGTCGGGGTGGACTGTGTCCCCCGCGAGCACCTATGGGGCCGGAGCCCCTTTCGTTGTCCGGTGAGGGGGGCGGAGGGAGCACAGAGAGCAGATCGAGGCGAGCACACGGGCGGTTTACCCAGGTTCGGGCCGCGATGGACGCGTAAAACCCTACTCCTGCTTGGTTGTATTGAACTGGGGAGCTCGGGAGCTTGGAGAGCTGGCTGCACCGAGCGTATGGCTGTCTGGATCCCAAATCTCCGAACCCCCGGACCCTCGGACCCTCGGAACCTCGGAACCTCGGAACCTCGGAACCTCGGAACCCCCCGGCCCCCTCTACGTTGCACACGGGCCTCCTTTTATAGCGCAAAGGGGTCACCGACAGGTGTCAACGTAAGAGAAAGGGGTAAAAGTGTAAAAGGGGTGGTAGTTGTAACAGTGCGGGAACGGTGGCGCTACAGTGCGGCACAGTGTTATCATACCTACTTCTGATGGTAGGGGACAAGGGCATTAAATGCCCGTCACGGTCGCCCGGGCAGCACCGAGGCGGACCGTTAGGTGCGCCACCGCTCGCCACGATGGTGGCTGCATGCCACCGCATGCCCCAGGCTGCGCGGTGCCCCGCCACGTGCCCTTGGGGGAAGCCCCAGAGTGACGCGTGGGCGGGCGAGCTGGAGCGCAGTCCTGAGGTGGCGATTTGCCGCGGCAAGTGGCTTGCCGCGGGGGTCGTCTTCCTGTGCCTGATAGCTTGCCGGCTATCAGGCCTTGCCTGGGCGCATAGCGCGCCGTGGCGGGCTTCTCTTGTGGTGCCTGGGTTCGGCCTTCCCGACAAGCTCCTCTTGTCGGGGTCTCGATCTTCTGTCTAGTATACTTTGTTCTTGCATGGCCTTACATGGGCTCAGTCGTCCCGGCAAGCTCCTCTTGCCGGGGTCTTGTCTTCTTGGTCCGGCAAGCTCCTCTTGCCGGGGCCTTGTCTTCTTGGCCCGGCAAGCTCCTCTTGCCGGGGGCCTTGTCTTGAATGCTTGGTCTTCTCTTGGCGTTTCCTGGGCGGGCCTTGCCGCAGGGTGCTACAACTGCCCGTGCACAAGTCTGGGGTACTAAGGTACCCCTACTTTAGTACACCGACAGGAGCCCCCGGGCCTGGGCCACACACGGTGCCGAGCATCGTTGGGCCAGGCCCTAACAGTGCACGGGCACGCATGGCCTTGCTCGCGCTGCTCCTTAACTCCGCATCCGCCGCACCTCCCCCAGGCGGCGCGCGCTTATCGCGGCGTCGTGGGGGCGGGGCGTGCGGGGTGAGCGTGACGTGGGTAGCGTGCGCGGGGCTGAACCGCGCAGGCGCGCGTCACGTCGCGCACGATCTCTTTATTCGGAGAGGCGAAGCGTCCCCCCCCCCCCACCTCTTCCTCTTATAAGCGGAGGAAAGCAGGGGCGGTTCGCCTTTCCCTTGGTTGCTACCTCTCTAAAACCTCTGCCACCTCCTTCTCCCAGAGGCAGCGGCGATCTGTCCTTGGAGCGCCCGGTGTCGTCAACTTCGACGATCCCCCTCCTCCGCCCCCGCCATGGCCCCGAAGAGCGATAAGGCGAAGGGGAAGGCTGCGAAATCGGCCGAGGCGCTACGGCTGGAAGCGCTGCGGAAGGAGACGGCGACGTTCCCCCCCCCCAGCTCGGTGCGGTGGAGCTGAGGGACAAGTACTCCCTTTTCTGGTCGACGAAGACGCGAGCGCATCCGCGCACGCGGGTGCTCCCCGCCGAAGCCCAGAAGCAGTACCCGACCGGGTATCCTTTCTTCGTCGTCTTCTTCTACTGCGGGCTCTGCCCGCCTTACTCGGAGTTCTTCTGTGAAATCATGAACACCTATGGCCTCCACCTCCTCGACTTTACCCCCAATGCCGTCCTCACAATGGCGGTCTTCACGCACCTCTGCGAGAACTTCGTCGGAGTTCGTCCCAACGTGGCCCTCTTCCGGCACTTCTTTGCCCCTCGGGTGGAGAAAGGAGAGACGCTGTCCGGTGGGATCGCCTGGGTTTCCCGGTCCGGCAAGAAGGAGGCCTACTTGGATGGGGACCTCCGCGGCAGGTGGGAGGAGTGGAGGGCGGAATGGTGCTTGATTGTCGAGGACCATCCGCAGCCGTTCACCGTCGTGCGCCGAACTCCGGTGGTGCGCGGCGATGGCTGGAGCGAGGTGTCCCCAGATGATGTCCGATTGAAGATCGCCATCACCCGGATCCTGCGTCTCAGGCTCGCCGGTCTCACCGTCGGCGCCGTCGGCGCGGATTTCCTTCGCCGCCGGATCGCCCCCCTGCAAGAGAGGGGGAAGCCGGCCTGGGAGTTCCAGAATGCGGCGGACATCATGAGGCTGCGTCCGGGCCTCAATTTCAACTTCACCGTGCTGGAGCACGACGCGATGTTGAAGGAGTTGTTCAAGCACGACCCCGACCACCCGGAGTGGTTCTGGCTGCCGCCGGGCGTCGTTCCCTTGTGCAACAACTCGTCGCTCAGCCATATCCTTGCGATGATGCCATTGTGCGACTCGCATGGGGTCAACGCGACCTGGCAGGAGCCGCCGAAGGATGTCGTGCGGGCCTTCTTCGACGGCCTGGAGGAGGAGCCGGTCGATCCCGCCGAGAAGGGTGGCCTCATCCGAGACACCACCGCGGCGGAGCTGGCTTACATTGCCTCCAGGATGGAGGAGGCGGCGGCCGCCGCGGCCGCGGGCGAAGCTGGGTTCACCGTGGCCGAGGCGGAGGCGGCGGAGGCAGAGAGCCTCGCCGATCCGATGGAACTTGTCGTCCAGGGGGAACCAGCCGGGCACGGCGGCGAGGACGAGCCTGCCCAAGACGCGAGTGGCTTGCCGGAGGTCGGCGTTGCCTTCCTGCAGCCCCCGGGCGGCTCGTCGCAGGCGGAGCCCCCGGCCCAGCCGAGGAGGCGCCTCCGCAGGGCCGGGTCGGCAGCGGGAGCGGGGTCTTCGCGGGCTGGGGCTTCGGTTGCCGCTGCGCCCCGCGCCGCGGCGTCGACGGGGGCGGAGTCATCCACCGCCCCTGCCAAGCGGCCCCGGGAGCCCACTCCCCTGCCCCCCCGCGTCAGGGCCGAGCCGGTTTTCGACTATTCTGCGCTCAGCTCCGACGACGAGGAGGACGGAGAGTAAGTTCCCCATGGAGCTCATATCTTTTTCCCTGATGGTTCGTCCTGTTCGACAGCTCGTTCGCCCTTCCCTTAACCCGGTCCCCTTTTCAGGACCCTGGCTCAGAGGAGAGCGAAGAGATCGAGGATCCCTTGGGTCATCCTTGATGACGAATCTCCCCCGGCAAGCGAGGTCGTGTCGGAGGCGCCCTTACCGGACCCGGCAGGGGATCCTCAGGGCAGCCCGCAACGCAGCCCCCAGCGTGAGCACATGACTTGCTCCTGCTGCTTGGCGCGTACGCGAGCCCTCCTTCTTCTTGTTGTTGATGCGAAGTTGTTGCTTTTGGGCAGGAGCGGAGCAGCTCCGGCGGGCGCGTCCAGAGGGCGCCCCCGCCGTGCCGACCACGTCTACTACCCTGCCAAGGGAGAGATCCCCGGCAAGGGAGGACCTTCCGACGGGGGACGCGGCCGACGATCCCCCAGCCGTGGCGAGCGCGGCGCCCGCCTCGGATCCGATAGAGGCTGAGGTCGTCGTCGAGGAGGGCGCGCATGGCGATGCCGACGACGTTGCCGGCGCTCGGGAGGCGGACGGCGTTGATATCCCAGCGGGCGACGGGGAGGCCGAGGAGCAGCAGAGGCTTGCCGCCGCGGAGTTATCCGCGCGGGAAGGCGAGCTGGTGCTGAAAACGGCCAGCCTCGCCAACCACGAGGAGGAGGTTGCCGCGCGCGAGCGGGCGCTCAGCGGAGACCTGAAGAAGGCGCAGGACGCTGCCGCAGCCGCTGAGGTCACCAAGAAGGGGCTGGAGGCGAGGGTGGCGCAGCTCGATTCCGACCTCAAGGCGAAGGACGAGGAGCTCGCCGCGCTCCGGCAGGAGCGCGAGAAGGGTGCGCTCACCCTGGGTGAGCTTCAGGGTCGCTTCGCCGAGAAGATCCGGGAGCTTGACGCCGCCAAGAACTCCAACTCCACTCTGGAACTGAAACTGGAGGCGCTCGGCAAGGCGCTGGACAGCGCTAAGGAGCGGGAGGCGGCTTTACGGAAGGAGGTCGACGGCAACGAGGTGCTGCTGAGGCGCGCCGCCGTTTCCCAGAACACCTTCAGGGATAAAGTGGAGCGGTGGACCGAGGGCCTCGTCGACATCGCCGCCACCATCGACAAGGAGCTGACGCTGCTGGGGATCGAGGGCCACCAGTCCCTCACCGACGAGGACGTCGTGCCCAGCGCCAAGCTCACTTCCTTCTTCCAGGGGGTGGTGCAGGCGCTCCAGCACCTCCGAACGTCGCTCCCGAAGGAGCGGGCCGACGAGACGCGGGAGGCCATCTCCGGGGCCCTCGAGAGGGTGCTGGTGAAGATCGTTTTCCGCAATCCCGACATCAGGCTTACCAACGTCCTCAGGCCCTTGCCGGAGAACGCAGACCTGACGGGGATCCAGGCCCTCATCGCCCCTATCGTCAAGAAGGCGGCCGGGGTCAAGAGGATCGAGGGCGACCGCGTGGACTAGGCCGCCTGCCCCTTTCTTTTATCTCCTTTCCCTGCCGCTGTTAAATATGCCATGGAAACGGCTGGTTAGAGCAGCAGTAAGGCATTTTGTAATATAACTTTTTATCTTAGGCAATGCATCGCACTGTTATCTCCTCTACTTGACCGGCGCCTTGTTTGTTTCCGCCCTACTCTTTCGGGGACTTGCCGGCGTAGGCCTCCGCCTTGCCACGGGCGCCGAGTGCGGGACGTCAGCGACCCGCTGGCGGGGCTACCTCCGGCAAGATACCTCGCCGCGGCTGGTTGCCGCTCACTCAGGTTGTTGAGCAGGCTCAAGGCAAAGTAAGCGGTGCGACTGCGGTCGCAGCACGCTTAGGGTGCCGGGCGAGCTCGAAACAAAGTGAGGACGCTACTCGGGGTGTAGCACACTCAAGTCGTTGAGAGGACTCGAAACGAAATGAGGGCGCAACCAGTCTCGTGCCGGTCCTTCCGCGCTCAGGCCTCTCAACCAAGGCTCGGTCGTTCGAGGGAGATAACTCTTAAAAATTGATGGGGCAATTGCTCGAGCTCCGGCAACTTATCTTTTCTTATCGCTTGCCGCTCGGTAGGGTAAAACCTCCTTGGGCAGCATCCAGCCCATCCTGGGGGTAGGCAAAGGCGCAGGGCCTCACGACCCTCCAGAGCTAGGCATAGCTATGCTTGGGGATCCGCGCCCCTCTCTGCGCCAAGGATCACATGCAACTGCGGCAAGACTTGGGCAGAGAGGATGGTTGGCGGAAACGGGTTCCGGCAACCGCGCTGGCAAGACTCCTCCCACGGTCGGCGTCAACTCGTTCGGCACCCCAGCGGACGTGGCGCGCCGGGGAACGAGGTCGCCTTTCTCGTGACTTCCGGCGCTAACTTCTGCGGCTACGGGAGCGGCGCAGAGTTCGCTGGAGGCGAATCGTTCGCCCAGCGGCCAGAAGGCGGTCCTCCTCAAGGAGCAGCTGCTTCTTGCCCAGTCTCTGCGCGAGTGGATACTCGAGGAGGGCCGCACACGAGCCCGTGGGAAGGAATGCCAAAGCTTGTCGGGAACCCCCGCTTCAACTGGACAGATGCTCAGATCCGCAGGAGCGGACTGCTCCTCGGCGTTCAGACTGCTGATCCGCTTGCCGGAGCAAGGCTTATCGGGGGCACCTGCTTCGACTGGACGGATCCTGGGATCCGCAGGAGCGGGCTGTCCCCCGGCGTGTTCCCCTACCTGGCGCGCCAAAGATGTCGGGGTGGACTGTGTCCCCCGCGAGCACCTATGGGGCCGGAGCCCCTTTCGTTGTCCGGTGAGGTGGGCGGAGGGAGCACAGAGAGCAGATCGAGGCGAGCACACGGGCGGTTTACCCAGGTTCGGGCCGCGATGGACGCGTAAAACCCTACTCCTGCTTGGTTGTATTGAACTGGGGAGCTCGGGAGCTTGGAGAGCTGGCTGCACCGAGCGTATGGCTGTCTGGATCCCAAATCTCCGAACCCCCGGACCCTCGGACCCTCGGACCCTCGGAACCTCGGAACCTCGGAACCTCGGAACCCCCCGCCCCCCTCTACGTTGCACACGGGCCTCCTTTTATAGCGCAAAGGGGTCACCGACAGGTGTCAACGTAAGAGAAAGGGGTAAAAGTGTAAAAGGGGTGGTAGTTGTAACAGTGCGGGAACGGTGGCGCTACAGTGCGGCACAGTGTTATCATACCTACTTCTGATGGTAGGGGACAAGGGCATTAAATGCCCGTCACGGTCGCCCGGGCAGCACCGAGGCGGACCGTTAGGTGCGCCACCGCTCGCCACGATGGTGGCTGCATGCCACCGCATGCCCCAGGCTGCGCGGTGCCCCGCCACGTGCCCTTGGGGGAAGCCCCGGAGCGACGCGTGGGCGGGCGAGCTGGAGCGCAGTCCTGAGGTGGCGATTTGCCGCGGCAAGTGGCTTGCCGCGGGGGTCGTCTTCCTGTGCCTGATAGCTTGCCGGCTATCAGGCCTTGCCGGGGCGCATAGCGCGCCGTGGCGGGCTTCTCTTGTGGTGCCTGGGTTCGGCCTTCCCGACAAGCTCCTCTTGTCGAGGTCTCGATCTTCTGTCTAGTATACTTTGTTCTTGGATGGCCTTACATGGGCTCAGTCGTCCCGGCAAGCTCCTCTTGCCGGGGTCTTGTCTTCTTGGTCCGGCAAGCTCCTCTTGCCGGGGCCTTGTCTTCTTGGCCCGGCAAGCTCCTCTTGCCGGGGGCCTTGTCTTGAATGCTTGGTCTTCTCTTGGCGTTTCCTGGGCGGGCCTTGCCGCAGGGTGCTACAACTGCCCGTGCACAAGTCTGGGGTACTAAGGTACCCCTACTTTAGTACACCGACAGGAGTCCACTCCTCTTGAGAATAACCCGCCTAGCATGGAAGATACATACATCCCTAGTTGATACATGAGCTATTCGAGCATACAAAACAGAATTTCATTCGAAGGTTTAGAGTTTGGCACATACAAATTTACTTGGAACGGCAGGTAGATACCGCATATAGGAAGGTATAGTGGACTCATATGGAATAACCTTGGGGTTTATGGAAGTGGATGCACAAGCAGTATTCCCGCTTAGTACAAGTGAATGCTAGAAAAAGACTGGGAAGCGACCAACTAGAGAGCGACAACAGTCATGAACATGCATTAAAATTAATAAACATTGAGTGCAAGCATGAGTAGGATATAATCCACCATGAACATAAATATCGTGGAGGCTATGTTGATTTTGTTTCAACTACATGTATGAACATGTGCCAAGTCAAGTCACGCGAATCATTCAAAGGTGGATACCACCCTATCATACCACATCACAACCATTTTAATAGCATGTTGGCACGCAAGGTAAAACATTATAAACTCCTAGCAAATTAAGTATGGCATGAGCAACTATAATCTCTAATTGTCATTGCAAACATGTTTATTCATAATAGACTGAATCAAGAACGATGAACTAATCATATTTACAAAAACAAGACAGGTCGAGTTCATACCAGGTTCTCTCATCTCAATCAGTCCATCATATATCGTCATTATTGCCTTTCACTTGCACGACCGAACGATGTGAATAATAATAATAGTGCACGTGCATTGGACTAAGCTGGAAACTACAGGCATTCAATAAACAGGAGAAGACAAGGCAAAACGAGCTCTTGGTTAAATCAACAATAATGCATATAAGAGCCACTTTAACAATTTCATTATGGTCTTCTCTTCTCAACCCCCAAAGAAAAGAAAAGAAACCAAACTATTTACACGGGAAAGCTCCCAACAAGCAAAAGAAGAATAGGAAATCTTTTTGGGTTTTCTTTTTAATTATTACTACTACAAGCATGGAAAGTAAACTAGCTAAAGCTGCAACTAATATTTTGGTTTTTTCTGAAGGTTTTTCAAACACACAAGAAGAAAGCATAAAAAGAGGAAAAATAAACTAGCATGGATATTACAGTGAAAAAGTATGAGCACCGACAACTAGCATCAGTGTGTGAACATAAATGTAATGTCAGTCAGAAATACGTACTCCCCCAAGCTTAGGCTTTTGGCCTAAGTTGGTCTATTGCCACGGTTGGCCTGGCGGATATCCAAAGTTGTAGTTGGGGTCATACTGAGATGCAGCGGCTATCGCGTCGTGGGCTGCAGCTTGGAGGCGAGTTGTCTCAGTCCTCCACTCATACTCGTTCGCATCCTCCCTGGTTATAGCATGTCTCCCTTTTGCCTTCTCACAAAGGAATCAGTGAGATAGTGCTACTGGCAGCACTTATCTGCCTCGAAGCTCCCAAGATCAGCGTTACGCACATATGCGTCAAATTCCTCCTTGATTCCTGCTCGAACCATAAAGTCCTCGGACGGCCATTCACAAGCCCGCACTTGAGCTTGCTTCGCTGGTTCATCGTCCGCCTCGCATATTGCGAGCCTGGGTCCTTGCTTCCTTGAAGAACCACCTTGGTACATTTTTCCTAAACATAATTCTTCCTCTGAAAAATTTCTGAAAAATTTAGTAACTTCAAATAGAAGTGAACCGAACTCAACAAAATTGATAGCAACTACTCCCAGATGTGCCTAGAGACTATATCATGCATTAGAACTACTTGGGACCAAATAAATTTGACATGCAAGCTCAAGAACAGGGTCACTTAAGCAACAAAAATTTGCAATGAATAAAGCACTAGAACAAAAACTAATTTGACCATTGGAGGAGTCACATACCGAAGATCAATCCCCCATAGCAGTTTTGTGAGTGGAGCTTTGAGCAAGGAGATCGAAAATCACAGCAAAATGAGCTAGAACTCGTGCTTGAGCTGGTTGGTGATTTTTTTGGAGGAAGGGTGTGTGGTGGCTGGAATAAGTGGAGGGGAGCCACCATGGGCCCATGAGGCAGGGGCGCCCAGGGGGTGGGCGCGCCCTGGACCCTCGTGGACAGGTGCTTGCTCCCCCTGATGTGTTCTCGGTGCCAGATATTCTCAAATATTCTAGAAAAAAACATATTTCAATTTTGGGGCATTTGGAGAACTTTTATTTTCGGGGTATTTTTTTATTGCACGGATAATTCATAAAACTGACAGAAAAATACTATTTTTGCTTTATTTAATCTAAATAACAGAAAGTAAAAGGAGGGTACAGAAGGTTGTGCTTTCTAACTTCATCCATCTCGTGCTCATCAAAAGGAATCAACTAACAAGGTTGATCAAGTCTTGTTAACAAACTCATTCCGAATAACATGGAACCGGAGAATTTTCGAATAGCACTAGGTTACCTTCATGGGGATATGCACGTACCCAATAATAAGAATAGCATATTTCTTCTTGACAGTAGGAAGAGGAAATTCAAAACCTCCAATGATAATCGATGGAATTTTTCCAATAGAATTGATACAGTGGACTTGAGGTTGTTTCCTCGGAAAGTGTTCCGTATGCTCATTACCATTAACATGAAAAGTGACATTGCCTTTATTGCAATCAATAACAGCCCATGCAGTATTCAAAAAGGGTCTTCCAAGAATAATAGACATACTATCGTCCTCGGGAATATCAAGAATAACAAAGTCTGTTAAAATAGTAACGTTCGCAACTACAACAGGCACATCCTCACAAATACCAACAGGTATTATCGGCCATTTGCAAAGATATTTCAGTAGGTCTCAACTTATTCAAATCAAGTCTACGATATAAAGAGAGAGGCATAACACTAACACCGGCTCCAAGATCACATAAAGCAGTTCTAACATAGTTTCTTTTAATGGAGCATGGTATAGTTGGTACTCGTGGATCTCCATGTTTCTTAGGTATTCCACCCTTAAATGTATAATTAGCAAGCATGGTGGAAATTTCAGCTTCCGGTGTCTTTCTTTTATTTGTAATCATTTCTTTCATATACTTAGCATAATGATTCATTTTAAGCATATCAGTCAAACGCATACGCAAGAAGATCGGTCTAATCATTTCAGCAAAGCGCTCAAAATCCTCATCATCCTTGTTCTTGGATGGTTTGGGAGGAAAAGACATGGGTTTCTGAACCCATGGTTCTCTTTCTTTACCGTGCTTCCTAGCAACAAATTCTCTCTTATCGTAACGTTGATTCTTTGATTGTGGGTTATCAAGATCAACGGCAGGTTCAATTTCTACATCATTGTCATTACTAGGTTGAGCATCAACATGAACATCATCATTAACATTATCACTAGGTTCATGTTCATTTCCAAATTGTGTTTCAGCATCAGAGATAGAAATATTATTGGGATTCTCAGGTGTGTCTATAACAGGTTCACTAGAAGCATGCAAAGTCCTATCATTTTTTTCCTCTTAGAAGGACTAGGTGTATCAACATTATTTCTTTGAGAATCCTGCTCAATTATCTTAGGGTGACCTTCAGGATACAAAGGTTCCTGAGTCACTTTACCCCCTCTAGTTGCAACTCTAACAGCAAAGTCATTATTCTTTCAATTCATTGAGCAAATCATTATGAGCTTTAAGTACTTGTTCTACTTGAGTGGTAACCATAGAAGCATGTTTACTAATGAGTTTAAGTTCACCTTTAACTCTAGACATATAATCACCCAAGTGTTCGATCATATAAGCATTGTGTTTTAATTCTCTGCAAAATAAGCATTGAAGTTTTCTTGCTTAACCATAAAGTTATCAAAATCATCCAAAAATTGGCTAACAAACTTGGTAGGAGGGATTTCAGCTTTATCATATCTATAGAGAGAATTACCTTTACTACCTGTGTCGGGTTATCAAGACCATGTGTTTCTTCAACAGGTGATGAATTAAGACCATGTATTTCTTCAACAGGAGGTAAATTCTTAACATCTTCATCTTTAGTACCTTTTTCCTTCATAGATTTCTTTGCCTCTTGCATATCTTCAGGACTGAGAAATAGAATACCCCTTTTCTTCGGAGTTGGCTTAGGAAGTGTCAAATTATTTTCATTAGTCAACATGTTATTCAATAGAATTTCAGCTTGATCAACTGTTCTTTCCATGAAAACATAACCAGCACAACTATCCAGGTGGCCTCTGGAAGCATCCGTTAGTCCATTATAAAAGATATCAAGTATTTCATTTTTCTTGAGAGGATGATCGGGGAAAGCATTAAGCAATTGGAGAAGCCTCCCCCAAGCTTGTGGGAGACTCTCTTCTTCAATTTGCACAAAATTATATATTTCCCTCAAAGCAGCTTGCTTCTTATGAGCGAGGAAATATTTAGCAGAGAAGTAATAAATCATATCATGGGGACTACGCACACAACCAGGATCAAGAGAATTAAACCATATCTTAGCATCACCCTTTAATGAGAACGGAAATAATATAAGGATATAATAGTAGCGAGTTTTCTCATCATTAGTGAACAGGGTGGCTATATCATTTAATTTAGTAAGATGTGCCACAACAGTTTCAGATTCATAGCCACAAAAAGGATCAGATTCAACCAAACTGACTATATCGATATCGACAGAGAAATCATAATCCTTATCAGTAACAAAGATAGGTGAAGTAGCATAAGCAGGATCATATTTTATTCTAGCATTCAGAGATTTTTCTTTCAGCTTAGCTAATAATTTCTTAAGATCACTTCTATCATTGCAAGCAATAAAGTCTCTAGCAGTTTCTTCATCCATAACATAACCCTCAGGCACAACAGGCAATTCATATCTAGGGGGAGAATCTTCATCATCACTTTCATCAATATTATCAGTTTCAATAATTTCAATCTCTCTAGCCCTAGCAAGTTGTTCATCAAGAAATTCACCAAGTGGCACAGTAGTATCAAGCATAGAAGTAGTTTCATCATAAGTATCATGCATAACAGAAGTGGCATCATAAATAACATGCGACATATCTGAATTAATAGCAGAAGCAGGTTTAGGTGTCTCAAGCTTACTCAAAACAGAAGGTGAATCAAGTGCAGAGCTAGATGGCAGTTCCTTACCTCCCCTCGTAGTTGAGGGATAAATTTTGGTTTTCTCATCTTTAAAGTTCCTCATAGTGATCAGCGGATATAAATCCCAAGTGACTCAAAGAATAGAGCTATGCTCCCCGGCAACGGCGCCAGTAAATAGTCTGGATAACCCACAAGTATAGGGGATCGCAACAGTTTTCGAGGGTAGAGTATTCAACACAAATTTATTGATTCGACACAAGGGGAGCCAAAGAATATTCTCAAGTATTAGCAGTTGAGTTGTCAATTCAACCACACCTGGATAACTTAGTATCTGCAGCAAAGTATATAGTAGCAAAGTAATATGGAAGTAACAGTAACGATGGCAAAAGTAACAGTGATAGTTTTGTAATGATTGTAACAGCATCAACGGAAAAGTAAATAAGCGAAGAACAATATGTGAAAAGCTTGTAGGCATTGGATCGGTGATGGAGAATTATGCCGGATGCGATTATTCATGCAACAGTTATAACATAGGGTGACACAGAACTAGCTCCAATTCATCAATGTAATGTAGGCATGTATTCCGAATATAGTCATATGTGCTTATGGAAAAGAACTTGCATGACATCTTTTGTCCTACCCTCCCGTGGCAGCAGGGTCCTAATGGAAACTAAGGGATATTAAGGCCTCCTTTTAATAGAGCACCGGACCAAAGCATTAAGACATAGTGAATACATGAACTCCTCGAACTACGGTCATCACCGGGAGTGGTCCCGATTATTGTCACTTCGGGGTTTCCTGATCATAACACATAGTAGGTGACTATAGACTTGCAATATAGTATCAAGAACTCACATATATTCATGAAAACATAATAGGTTCAGATCTGAAATCATGGCACTCGGGCACTAGTGACAAGTATTAAGCATAGCAAAGTTATAGCAACATCAATCTCAGAACATAGTGGATACTAGGGATCAAACCCTAAGAAAACTAACTCGATTACATTATAAATCTCATCCAACCCATCACCGTCCAGCAAGTCTATGATGGAATTACTCACGCACGGCGGTGAACATCATGAAATTGGTGATGGGGGATGGTTGATGATGACGATGGCGATGGATTCCCCTCTCCGGAGCCCCGAACGAACTCCAGACGAGCCCTCCCGAGAGAGATTAGGGCTTGGCGGCAGCTCCGTATCGTAATACGTGATGAATCCTTCTCTCTGATTTTTTTCTCCCCGAACGTGAATATATAGAGTTGGAGTTGAGGTCGGTGGAGCTCCAGGGGGCCCACGAGGCAGGGGGCGTGCCCAGGGGGTAGGCGCCCCCCCCCACCCTTGTGGACAGGGTGTGGGCCCCCAGGCCTTGATTCTTTCGCCAGTATTTTTTATCAATTCCAAAATAATTCTCCGTTGATTCTCAGGTCATTCCAAGAACTTCTATTTCTGCACAAAAATAACACCATGGCAATTCTGCTGAAAACAGCGTCAGTCCGGGTTAGTTCCATTCAAATCATGCAAGTTAGAGTCCAAAACAAGGGCAAAAGTGTTTGGAAAAGTAGATACGATGGAGACGTATCATTGGGACGTATGAAACCCCGTTTTATTCCTAGGCCGCCGTGCTCCCCCTTTTTTCCTACACCCAAGAACTATTTCGTAGTCGTGGTGACAAGGAGACAAACGAGGGGCCTAACCCTATTTCTCCCCTGCCTCCGAGGCATCTTACGAGCAATGGGATTACAAGTCCTAAATTTAACAAACGCTCGGAGGCTTACAAACTAAAAAGAGATAAGATGCCCGTAATCCCTTTCTTGTCCCTCTCCTTAGAAGGTGGAACGAGATAGCAGGAGGGCAAAAAGAACGCCTAGGCGAGGTACGAGCAGCAGAAGACGCCGGGAGAGGAGCCGAGAGATGAGGCAGCGGGCCGACAATACGCGATAAAGGCGTCGGTGCCCGCGTACTCCGACTTGACGGCCCGCCACCCGCCTTCTTCGTCTTCTCCGGCCCTCCTATGCCAGCCGCCCAAGGAGGCGACGGGGAACGTGCCGATGGAGAGCTTGATGGGGAAGACCCCCGGCAGGGCGCGTGGCCGAGGGAGGGTTCAGTTGGAGTCGGGGTCGGCATCCTCCCGCTTGACCCCTCATCGTCGGTGTCGCTTTCCTCCTCACCGCTCCTGCTCGAGGTGGAATCTTCATCATCGGAGGAGCTCTCCACGCAGCACTTCAGGCGAGTCCCAAGGTCCCCGAAGACGTTGACAGAGAACAGGCCGTTCTCCATTAATATAATGTGGAGAACGAGCCCCGCCGTAAGGCTGTGGACGCGAGCGAAAGTTTTCCATCCACGACGAAGGTACATGACGTGAGGAGCGGGAAAGTCGACGTCGACCCGCGTACCACCGTTCTCGCAGCCCCTCATATGCAGCCTGAAGGTCTGTGGCGGGTCGAGCTCCATCTCCCGAGCGAATGGAGTGGGGAGACAAAGACGACGATGCGGTGGCCGGCGTAGCGTGATGAAGAACTCACGGGGCTTGTCCCCTACGTGTCCCTCCATTGGGGGAGGCATTGCCGGCTGAGGCATGGCTGGTGTGCCGCCCCGTCCCCCTCTTCCCCGAGCGCCAAGGCGACCTCGGCCTGCCCCCCCCCCCCATCCTCTCGTGGCCGGCTCCGCCGCCGTGAGCTCTTAGGAAGGAGGGACGCGTTGTCGAGCAGAGACCCTCGCCGCCACCATCGAAGGACCAGCGCCTCCTCTCGCCATGGCAGATGGAAGTGAGGAGACGAGGTGGAAGGAGATGGATGATGGTTGAGTGTGGGGTGCCGCCCCCATCCCCCCTCCTTAAAGGGGAAAGATCGGTTCTCGGCCGCCCCACTCAACCAATCTGTCGAGACCGACCTACTGCACCAATCAGCGATGGCCTGGTTTCCCACCTCCACCGCCTGACACCTCAGGGGCATGGGGGACATGTGGCGAGCAAGCAGAAATCAAGGGGATGGGTGAGGCGACCGTTCCCCACTCCGTGATCGTGGGGCGCGGACTCCTTGAAGACCACGACCCGAGTCTGCCCAGTAAATGAGTCGCGCCTCTGCGTTTTCCTCTTTTTATGGGGAAGGCGCGAGCCGCCTCTTTACTGTGATGTCACGCATGCGTGCGGGAACCGCCCCACGCATGACCCCCACGTCATGCACGACCCACCACGATGCGTGTTCAGCGCGGGTCGTGGGGAAGCGCAAGCGAGCGAAAAAGTTACCGCGGTAAAAATCCGCCCCGCCTGCCCGCGCACTGTTCTGGGCCTGGCCCAACAACGTGTCACGCTTATGTATGGCCCAGGCCCATGGGCTCCTGTCGTTGTACAAAAGTACGGGCTCCCCTTTTGACCCCTTTACTTGTGCGTGGACTGTCGGAGCTGCGCCCGCGGCCACACTGAGCGGGGCAGGGAAGGGGAGCCGAAGCACAAAGCGATCAGAGCAACACCAAGACCAGAGACCACAAAGAGCAAAGGGGCGAGGCGGACTCCCCGGCAAGACCCTTGCCGGGTGGCCTCCGCGGCCCTGGCAAGAGCCTTGCTGGGGCAACTTGCCCGACGCCAGCGGGGCGCGCCACCCTTGAGCCCAAGGATTTCCAACAACCAGATTGGGACCAAGGCTCGGGAGGCACCTCCGTGGTGGCATGCAAATCTTCGTCAAGATCATAAACATACGAGATCAGATGAGGACCAGAAGACAACGATCCTCGGCGGGATCCTAGCTGAGGAAATCGTCTTGCCGAGGAAGACCATGATGCTGCGGCAAGACCCTTGCCGGGGCCCCAACAAAGCCCTTGCCGGATATACCTACGGGGCAGCAGCAGGGCCCGCGTCTGCCAAGGTTCCACCGCCATCGCCATGCAGCTGCCAGCTCAACCAGTTGGGCAGGCACCTGCGTGGCGACGAGCGGCCTCCACGACTGACTCAGCAAGCACCTGCGTGGTGACATGCAGATCTTCGTGAAGGCTCCACCACCGCGCTAGCCCAGCAGCCAGCCAATGTGGCGCTACGACGCCTCATTAGCTCGGACGCGTGTCGAAGCCAGGCGAGACGGCGACAGCTGGGACGAGCTTCCTTGCCATCCCCAATAAAGCGAGAGGGGCACGTCGGCAGAGCATTAAATGTGTTTTGTTCGACGGTGCCAGAGGATAGACTCATCCACTGTGCACCTTTCCACCTCCTGTGTGCCACTGTGGCGACCCCTTTTTCCTATAAAAGGAGGCCCGAGGCACCTAGGAGAAGGATTCGGATCTTTTTAGCTACCAACACACCGTAGCTAGCTCAAGAACTCAAGAACACTCAAATACATACACCAAAGCAAGACTAGGGTTTTACGCATCCTCGCGGCCCGAACCTGGGTAAACGATCTTTGTGCTTCCTGTCAGACCCGCTCTTTCCACAACCCCACGCCCGCCAACCGTAGAAGGGATCCTAGTGATCCCATAGGTGTCGTTTCCCCGACATATGGAGACTATGATTCCCCCACAAGTCGGGATCCGACTCGAGAAAAAAAAGAGGCCAAAGAGGCTAAAATAAAAAAATGAGAGAAAAGAGAGAAGGGGCATTGTTACTATCCTTTCCACACTTGTGCTTCAAAATAGCACCATGATCTTCATGATAGAGAGTCTCCTATGTTGTCACTTTCATATACTAGTGGGGATTTTTCATTATAACTTGGCTTGTATATTCCAATGATGGGCTTCCTCAAATTTCCCTAGGTATTCGTGAGCAAGCGAGTTGGATGCACACTGTCGGTGTCAAAACCGGTGAATCATGGGTAGGGGGTCCCGAACTGTGCGTCTAGGCGGATGGTAATAGGAGACAGGGAACACAATGTTTTACCCAGGTTCGGGCCCTCTTGATGGAGGTAAAACCCTACGTCCTGCTTGATTAATATTGATGATATGGGTAGTACAAGAGTAGATCTACCACGAGATCAAGGAGGCTAAACCCTATAAGCTAGCCTATGGTATGATTGTTGTATGTTGGAGTTGTTCTATGGACTCAAACCCTCCGGTTTATATAGACACCAGAGAGGGTTAGGGTTACACAAAGTCGGTTACAATGGCAGGAGATCTGAATATCCGTATCGCCTAGCTTGCCTTCCACGCCAAGGAAAGTCCCATCCGGACACGGGACGAAGTCTTCAATCTTGTATCTTCATACTCCAGGAGTCCGGTTGATGGTATAGTCCGGCTATCCGGACACCCCCTAATCCAGGACTCCCTCAGTAGCCCCTGAACCAGGCTTCAATGACGATGAGTCCGGCGTGCAGATTGTCTTCGGCATTGCAAGGCGGGTTCCTCCTCCAAGTTCTTCATAAAAGTTTGTAAACACTAAAAGTAGTGTCCGGCTTTGCAAAAAAAGTTTCCACATATTGCCATAGAGAGAATAATATTAACACAAATCTAATCTGCTGACGTATCCCGTAGCGTGACATCACACTACGGCCAAGCCTTTATTCGAATCGTTTTTACTTCTCCACCTCAGCACATTTTGCGAGGCGGTTTCCTTGGCACGTCTTGTCAAAGCAGAGATCGTGTCCCCTTTATTTACGGGATTCTCATCAATACGGACGTGGGTAACCCAATCGTGCCCGGTAGTATGTTTTCTCGATTAAAGGCAAGTCCCAAACGGTTACGGGGAGGGCCCTTGGTATTCAACCTCTTATAAAGAGACCAAGGCCTTACTCCTTTTCAATCTCAAATGAGTTCGCCCGTCGCCTCGAGTTCCAACACCCTAGGCTCCAGATTCCAGGCACTTCTGACCTTCGAGAATGTCCGGTTCCGGCCTTCGAGGCCGATGGGTGCCCTCCTCCGTCATGGAGGAGGACGTGCAAAAGTTGAGAGAAGCCAAGTTCTTGACCGGCGAAATTTCGCACACGCTGCCTGCTCAAGGGCAGGTCGTTCCCAGTCCCCAGCCTGGTGAGAGCGTGGTGTTCGTGCCTCACTTCCTTCGGGGGTTAGGCTTCCCATTGGATCCCTTCGTGAGGGGGCTGATGTTTTATTATGGGCTGGAATTCCACGACTTAGCTGCGGAGTCTATCCTCCATATTTCCTCATTCATCGTTGTGTGTGACGCCTTCCTTCGTATTACTCCTCACTTCGGACTATGGCTCAAGACCTTCAAGGTCGAACCGAAGATGATCGAGGGACGATACGCGGAGTGCGGAGGCGCTGTTATAAACAAGAATGCTGATGCTCCATGGCCCGAGGGCTCTTTTCAAGAGGAGCTCGGCTTATGGCAAAGGGAGTAGTTTTATATCACCGCTCCCAGGGGCACCAAGTGGGTGGCGCCACCTGCCTTTCGCTCGGGTCCCCCACCACAGTTAGCGTCATGGGTCAATAAAGGACTTGACTGGGGGTCGTCCAAGGACATGCCCTTGTTGCAGGGCCGCATTAGGGATCTCTTAGAGAGAGACCTCAGCCTGGTCAAAGTGACACACGTCATGCTGATTCGCCGAACCCTGCCCAGCAAACGTCGCCCCCTTCGCCTGTGGGAGTTTAATCCGGAGGGACCGTGAGCTCTCCAGCATTTCATGGGTGTGACGCCCGCGGAGATGTATAAACTGTTCTTCGGATCACAAGCAATTTGTCCGGATTTGATCGAGGATGCAGGTCTAAGCTGCAATCGCCCGGATACTCAAGTAAGTAGCCTTGTGCCCGGACTCGTTATCCATATATTTGCCATAAACTTGCCCCTAAAAGAGTTGTCCCTTTAAACAGGAGTGGTTAGCGAAAGCAAAGCTGATAAGGTGTCCGGCTCCCCTCCCTAAGACCAGGCCGGATTCCGTCCTAGTTAGGATGTTGAAGATTGTGCCTTTGAAGGAAAGTGAGGGAGGGGACAAGGAAGCTACGGCCTCCTCGAAGGAGGCTATTCGGAGGGAAGGAACCAAAAATTCCTCTCCTCCGGGGAGGAAAAGGACCGCCTCTGAAGAACCGAAGACTATGGCCTCATAGCGGGGGGGGGGGGAATCCTTGTCAAAGGGTCTTGCATCGGGGGATACCTATACCTCGGCCGAACTATGCCCTCAAGGGGACCAGCCCTCCAGCGAGCCGTAAGTAGAGAGAGATTATATTTTTGAGAGAGAAATCCTTGCTTTATATCTGTGAAGATTAACCGAAATTTTACCTTGTAATTCGGACCTCAGCCCTTCTCAGCAGAGCTCGTCTTCGGGGGACCTTCTTCCAGAGATGATGAAGAGCGGGACGCCTCCCCCTGCTGTACCACCTAGCGAGGCGGGCAACCCTGAGGTGTCGTCGCGGAGGGCTTCTCCGAATCCGGCAGGGCGGCAGGTAGCCACAGGGCCCCCAAGGTTCTCCACGTTCGGCCTTCGAAAGAGGCCAGAGGACGAATCCGGCACCGTCCAGTGCTCGGTCGGAGGAGCTAAAGAATCTGCTAGGGCGAGCCTTTATCTCAGAGGAGCACCGTGCATTGATGGGCACGGTGATTGAAAGGATCTCGTCCGCGGAGAGCGTATTGCACGAGGCTGTCAGAAGTTTACTGACAGGTTTTGAGGTAAGTGAAATAATGTACCTTTTCTGGCAGTTGCGCATAAAGAAGATGTGCCCTGTGTAGATAGTAGCCCCTGAGACTCTGTGCGTTGTCAAAAGTGACGGCGCGCAGAGGATCATAATCCCAGGTCTAAAATAGCGCCTTTGTATGTAGGCGGCGAATTGTCCGGAATCCAGCCGGACTTATGATTTTGCCGAGCTAAAGTGGCAACTTGACGTGGCAGATGCCGACATCATGCTCGTTAACAAGCGGCTTGATGAGGCTCAAGGTATGTAATTCCTCGGGCGGCACCTGGTAAGGGGAGATTTATGCCAGTATCTTACGATGTGTGTGCTTGACGCAAATGGTGCGGCCGCCATGGAGAGTCTTCGGGTGGAACTTGCCCGAGCTAAGGAACAAGCCAGAAAAAGTGATGCGGCTGCCGAGAAGGCCCTTGAAGAGCTGAGAGCCGAACAGGCTGCTCACTGCCGAAGCAAGAAAGAGATGGTCGGGATGGCCGTGAAGCTAAAGAGCGTTGCTAACCGTTGCAAGCTTCTGGAAAGAGAAGACCGGGCGGAATAGACGGACTTAGTAAAAGCCGTTGCCGATGCCAAGGATGCTCGCTCTGCGATGAGAGCTGCGAGGGAGGAGCTTCGCGAAGCCGGAGAGATCACGGCTGGAAAGCCCTTTATGCTGCGGAGGAAGTTTTGTGATCCTGAGCATGCTCCGTTGGACCGGCTATGGAGTACAACGGACACCTATCTAGATTTGACGGCGAGTGCTGCTGATGCGACCGAACACTTTCGTGATCAAGAAGATCGCGAAGTGGAGAAACTCTTTTGGTCGCAGTTCCACAATCCAGAGCGTCCACTGTCAGTTGTCGATCGTCTGGCCGAATGGGCCGAGCTGAATAGGTTGTCCGGACTCGCCATGAAGTGCGTCATGAGTCATTTGTGGCCGGGGAGATCGGAGCTGAAGAGTTACTTCAGTTTGGTGCAGCAACTCCTTGGTGCGGTGCCATGTATCAATGCAATGAAGAGGTCAGCATGCATAGAGGACGCACGGATGGCTCTTGCCCGTGTCAAGACATACTGGGCGGAGATGGAGACCATCGTTGTTGCATCCCAAGATTCGGACAAAAGCCGAGTACCCTCCGAGCACTATTTTCAGGAAGTCCTTGAAGGCGCTCGTGTAATAGAGACGCAGTGCTTGAAGGATGCTATGTTCGAATAGCATGTGCCATTGTAAGGCGGTAGTTTGATAAATTGTAGGAACTTTTTATACTTGTGCCTACAAGTATTGTAACACCTCCTGTGCGGCCTTTTTTTAAAATATATAAAATCTGAAAGATGGCAGCCGTTGGCTTCAGCCCCCATGCACATAGTGTGGGGGTGCTCGCAGAAGGCGCGTTTTCACACTTAATCCAACGTCGTGGTGCTACAAAGGAGGTGATAGCGCAGCGAGCTAGGCAACCAGACTTAGCCATAGGAGCTTGACGGTGAGGCTATTTAGATAGACCCTGGTGGCAACTGCGCTCGCCCGAGTTTGGGGCGCGTGTATGCCTAGCCAGGAAACGGCCCTTCGTTAATGCGGAGGAATCCTATAGATTCCGGAGAGTCATCGAGTGGTTGACCAGTCTCACGCTATATCATGACAGTCAGTTTTCGTCTTTCTCTACTAAGGTGCTCGCCTGGCCGAACCGGGGCACAATTGCAGTAGTTCTCCTGGTGCCGCCTTAGCCGATAGAGAGGAATGTAAGGCAACCGAACACAGGAGCCGGGCAACCCAACATTTGACCAAAGACATGATTCGGAGCTGATGCATGTAAGGCCAAACTCGCGACATCGAACACTCCCTAAGGTATTCGGTCTTTATGAGAGCGGGCGAAATAACGCTCTTGGGTATAAGCCCCTAGTGTCCAGGTACGCGTAGAAATTCTGACGTGGCCACATGCCAAGACGCCACCCTCCTCCTTGGTTATACTACAGAGAACCAGGGGATGTGTATCAACAAGAGACAGTAAAAAAGGTTTACGCAGGGTCTTAATCTGAAAAGAATCCTTGTAACAGGTCCCTGCTGCACGTCTGCGCCTGTGTCTCCGTTGTGCCGTATCCTAGACGGGTGCAGCACGATATTCATCTGTGAAAGAGAAGAACTAAGTTGAAAAAAGGTCGTGCCAAACAAAAGTTATATTAAATAAACAAAGTATAAAGTAAAATATGTAAAATTGAGCTTTATTGTCTCTTATTTTATATGTGTGGAGCCCCTAGGGCAGGGGTATATGGCCACTAAGCCTTTTATCAATGATACTTTTGTGTCGGACTCGTCTATCCGTGTCCATGGTCTTAATGACCTGTTCAGATGTTTTGGCTGGTGAAGCCATTTTATTGTGGGGCTGTTAAAGCGGCCGCACAATCCTCCGCTCGGGGGAGGCGCACTCAATGCTTCCCTTCCAAAGAGATGATGCCTCGTGGACCGGGCATCTTAAGCGTGAGAGATGCATAATGTGGTATTGTATTAAAGCGGGCGAAAGCTTCGCGTCCCAGCAGTGCTTGATAGCGACTTGAGAATGGGACAATGTGGAAAGTTAGCTTTTCGTGGCGGAAGTTATCGGTACAGCCGAATATAACTTTGAGCCGGAGGAGACCCATGCAATGGGTGTCCGGACCTGGCATTACCCCTTGAAAGGATGTTTTGCTATGGTGAATTCTTTTTGGGTCTATCCCCATGTGGCGGATTGTATCCTGATATATCAGGTTTAGGCCACTGCCGCCTTCCATCAGGACATTTATAAACTGGAGTCCGTCAATTATTGGATCGAGTACCAAGGCAGTCCAGCCCGCGTTCCTGATACTTCTGGAATAGTCTAGATGATCGAAGACGATTGGTTTTGACAACCAGTGGCGAGACTCCTTTGGGATAGGCCGTATGGCGCGTACCTTTATGGGTGTTGCGCGTTTTGTAATGTGAAGTAAGTTTACTGTTTTTACTTCTTGTGGAAAATTCTTTTGTTTCCTGGTGCTCCGCTTTTGGGGCTCGTCATCGTCTTCGCTTGGTGTGTCGAGCCCCTTGTGTTCGGCGTTGAGTCGGCTGGATTGTTTGAAGACCCAACAATCTCTGTGGGTGTGGTTAGCAGGCTTCCCAGGAGTACTGTGTGTTTGACATATTCTGTCCAGGATTTTGTTTAGGTTGGATAAATCATCTCTATTATCCTGGAGGGGCGGCTTTTTCTGATTCTACCACGAGCTTTTGAATCTGGCGTTGACTATCGTGCTCTTTGGACTGTTTTCTTTAGTCCGGCGACGATCCCTTGTTGCGTCGCGGTTTTCCGTTTCCATCCCTTGTTTCGGATGTACTTGGGTCGCAAGTGCTACATCTTGCCAACCAGTTGTCCTCTCCTGCGCAAAAGTGGGTCATGAGGCTTGTCAATGCGGCCATTGTTCTTGGCTTTTCTTGGCCGAGGTGTCTGGCGAGCCATTCGTCTCGGACGTTGTGCCTAAAAGCTACTAGGGCTTCGGCGTCCGGACAGTCGACTATCTGATTCTTTTTAGTAAGAAATCTATTCCAGAATTGCCAAGCTGACTCTCCGGGTTGTTGAGTTATGTGACTAAGATCGTCTACGTCCAGAGGGCGGACATAATTCCCTTGAAAATTTGCTCGGAAAGCATCCTCGAGCTCTTCCCAACTTCCAATTGTGTTTTGAGGAAGGCTTTTGAGCCAATGCCGGGCTGGCCCTTTAAGCTTGAGGGGTAAATATTTTATGGCGTGGAGGTCGTCTCCTCTGGCCATATGTATGTGGAGGATATAATCCTCGATCCAGACTCCAAGGTCTATTGTTCTGTCGTATGCCTCTATGTTTACGGGTTTGAATCCCGCTGGAAATTCATAATCCAGGACCTCATCGGTGAAACATAGGGGATGTGCAGCGCCCCTGTATTTGGGTGTGCCGGATTCGGATACTGGCTTTATAGCATTGCTTACGAGAGCTTGCTTTCTTGGCCCATAAATGGATCTGGCTGGGCCATCTTTTTTATGCGAATCCTTAAGTGGGTCGCACGCCGGCTTAAGTGCGGCGCCGCTTGCCGCTTTATGCTGGCCATGGGGTCGTCTATCCGACCGGGTGGCTTTCTTACTTTTTGAGTGCGAGAGCTCTAAGGCCTCTTCATCGAATTTAGGCAGTAGCTTTCGCTTCAGATAGCTTTTAGTGCGGCGACTGTCGCCGTATTTGTCTGCGGTGTTGATTCCCTTGCTCCATCTGATTCTGATTGCATCTTCCGCAGTTTTTAGCATTCGCTTCTGCTTTTTCAGGCTACGTGCGGTTGCGACGAGCCTTTTGTGGAGGTTCTTCTGCTCCGTGGCCTTATCCTGCGTAAGGTCGTCCGGAATGCCGTTTTTGCCGGGGACGGGCTGTTCAGTTTATTTGTCCGGGTTGCCCTGTTCAGACGATTGTTCTAGGGCATGCTCGTCGTCTGCCGGCTCGTCCTGCTCTATGGCAGGGTCTGTGTTGAGGCGGGGCTTGGGGCGGCGTTTACGCCGCCGCTTTGATTGGTTTTCGAGAGATTTATCCCTCGTTGCCTCCCCGTGTTCCTTGTTGTTGCTTCCTTTAGGTGTATCCACCATATATACATCATGAGATGAGGTGGCTGTCCCATGCCCTATAGGCGTTGGTTCATATGCTTCTACTGCATCGTCGTCCATACCGTCGATGTCTTCGGAGTCAAAGTTGAGCACGTCGTTTAAATTATCGACGGTGGCTACCAAATGGGTGGTGGGTGGGTTTTGAATTTCTTCATCATCCGTATCCCAACCTTGTTGACCGTAGTCCGGCGATTTCAGAATGTCGCTGAAGGGCAAGTGCTGAAAGATGTCCGCGGCGATGAACTCCATGATCGGCGCCCAATCGGATTCGATCGGCTGGCGTGCGGAGGGCTCGGAGTCCGGAGAGGAATCCGGCCCCTCGGAGTCACAAGCCTTGCGGAGTGCGGGGCTGGTGTTCGGCTCGATCGCCTTTGAGATCGCAGCCCCCGAGGCGGCGTCCAACCGCTCATCCTCGATGTTGGGGAACGTAGTAATTTCAAAAAAAAATCCTACGCACACACAAGATCATGGTGATGCATAGCAACGAGAGAGGAGAGTGTTGTCTACGTACCCTCGTAGACCGAAGCGAAAGCGTTGACGCAACGTAGAGGAAGTAGTCGTACGTCTTCCCGGTCCAACCGATCCAAGCACCGTTACTCCAGCACCTCCGAGTTCTTAGCACACGTTCAGCTCAATGACGCTCCCCGGGCTCCGATCCAGCAAAGCTTCGGGGATGAGTTCCGTCAGCACGACGGCGTGATGACGATGATAATGTTCTACCGACGCAGGGCTTCGCCTAAGCACCGCAACGATATGACCAAGGTGGAATATGGTGGAGGAGGGCACCGCACACGGCTAAGGAACGATCACGAAGATCAACTTGTGTGTTCTAGGGTGCCCCCCTGCCCCCGTATATAAAGGAGGGAGGGGGAGGTGCGGCCGGCCCCAAGGGGTGCGCTTGGAGGAGTCCTACTCCCACCGGGAGTAGGACCCCCCCCCCTCTCTCTTGCCTTGTTGGAGAAGGAAAGGGGGAAGGAGAAGAGGAAAGGGGGCGTCGCCCCCCCCCCCTTCCTTGTCCTATTCGGACTAGGGCGGAGGGGGCGCGCGGCCTGCCCTGGCCGGCCCCTCTCTTCTCCCTTATAGCCCATGAAGGCCCATTAACCCCCCGGGGGGTTCCGGTAACCCCTAGGTACTCCGATAAAATGCCGATTTCACCCGGAATGATTCCGATGTCCAAATATAGGCTTCCAATATATCGATCTTTATGTCTCGACCATTTCGAGACTCCTCGTCATGTCCGTGATTACATCCGGGACTCCGAACTACCTTCGGTACATCAAAATGTATAAACTCATAATAACTGTCATCGTAACGTTAAGCGTGCGGACCCTACGGTTCGAGAACAATGCAGACATGACCGAGACACGTCTCCGGTCAATAACCAATAGCGGGATCTGGATGCCCATATTGGCTCCTACATATTCTATGAAGATCTTTATCGGTCAGACCGCATAACAACATATGTTTGTTCCCTTTGTCATCGGTATGTTACTTGCCCGAGATTTGATCGTCGGTATCCAATACCTAGTTCAATCTCGTTGCCGGCAAGTCTCTTTACTCGTTCCGTAATACATCATCTCACAACTAACATATTAGTTGCAATGCTTGCAAGGCTTATGTGATGTGCATTACCGAGAGGGCCCAGAGATACCTCTCCGACTATCGGAGTGACAAATCCTAATCTCGAAATACGCCAACCCAACAAGTACCTTTGGAGACACCTGTAGAGCACCTTTATAATCACCCAGTTACGTTGTGATGTTTGGTAGCACACAAAGTGTTCCTCCGGTAAAGGGGAGTTGCATAATCTCATAGTCATAGGAACATGTATAAGTCATGAAGAAAGCAATAGGAACATACTAAACGATCGGGTGCTAAGCTAATGGAATGGGTCATGTCAATCAGATAATTCAACTAATGATGTGACCTCGTTAATCAAATAACAACTCTTTGTTCATGGTTAGGAAACATAACCATCTTTGATTAACGAGCTAGTCAAGTAGAGGCATACTAGTGACACTCTGTTTGTTTATATATTCACACATGTATTATGTTTCCGGCTAATACAATTCTAGCATGAATAATAAACATTTATCATGATATATGAGGAAATAAATAATAACTTTATTATTGCCTCTAGGGAATATTTCCTTCAGTCTCCCACTTGCACTAGAGTCAATAATCTAGATTACACAGTAATGATTCTAACACCCATGGAGTTTTGGTGCTGATCATGTTTTGCTCGTGGAAGAAGCTTAGTTAACGGGTCTGCTACATTCAGATCCGTATGTATCTTGCAAATCTCTATGTCTCCCACCTGGACAAGATCCCGGATGGAATTGAAGCGTCTCTTGATGTGCTTGGTTCTCTTGTGAAATCTGGATTCCTTTGCCAAGGCAATTGCACCAGTATTGTCACAAAAGATTTTCATTGGACCCGATGCACTAGGTATGACACCTAGATCGGATATGAACTCCTTCATCCAGACTCCTTCATTTGCTGCTTCCGAAGCAGCTATGTACTCCGCTTCACACGTAGATCCCGCCACGACGCTTTGTTTAGAACTGCACCAACTGACAGCTCCACCGTTTAATGTAAACACGTATCCGGTTTGCGATTTAGAATCGTTCGGATCAGTGTCAAAGCTTGCATCAACGTAACTGTTTATGATGAGCTCTTTGTCACCTCCATATACGAGAAACATATCCTTAGTCCTTTTCAGGTACTTCAGGATGTTCTTGACCGCTGTCCAGTGATCCACTCCTGGATTACTTTGGTACCTCCCTGCTAAACTTATAGCAAGGCACACATCAGGTCTGGTACACAGCATTGCATACATGATAGAGCCTATGGCTGAAGCATAGGGAACATCTTTCATTTTCTCTCTATCTTCTGCAGTGGTTGGGCATTGAGTCTTACTCAACTTCACACCTTGTAGTACAGGCAAGAATCCTTTCTTTGCTTGATCCATTTTGAACTTGTTCAAAACTTTGTCAAGGTATGTGCTTTGTGAAAGTCCAGTTAAGCGTCTTGATCTATCTCTATAGATCTTGATGCCCAATATGTAAGCAGCTTCACCAAGGTCTTTCATAGAAAAATTCTTATTCAAGTATCCCTTTATGCTATCCAGAAATTATATATCATTTCCCATTAGTAATATGTCATCCACATAAAATATCAGAAATGCTACAGAGCTCCCACTCACTTTCTTGTAAATACAGGCTTCTCCGAAAGTCTGTACAAACCCAAATGCTTTGATCACACTATCAAAGCGTTTATTCCAACTCCGAGAGGCTTGCACCAGTCCATAAATGGATCGCTGGAGCTTGCACACTTCGTTAGCTCCCTTTGGATCGATAAAACCTTCTGGTTGCATCATATACAACTCTTCTTCCAGAAATCCATTCAGGAATGCAGTTTTTACATCCATCTGCCAAATTTCATAATCATAAAATGCGGCAATTGCTAACATGATTCGGACAGACTTAAGTATCGCTACGGGTGAGAAGGTCTCATCGTAGTCAATCCCTTGAACTTGTCAAAAACCTTTTGCGACAAGTCGAGCTTTGTAGACAGTAACATTACCGTCAGCGTCAGTCTTCTTCTTGAAGATCCATTTATTCTCAATTGCTTCCCGACCATCGGGCAAGTCAACCAAAGTCCACACTTTGTTCTCATACATGGATCCCATCTCAGATTTCATGGCTTCAAGCCATTTTGCGGAATCTGGGCTCACCATCGCTTCTTCATAGTTCATAGGTTCATCATGATCTAGTAGCATGACTTCCAGAACAGGATTGCCGTACCACTCTGGTGCGGATCTTACTCTGGTTGATCTATGAGGTTCCGTAGTAACTTGATCTGAAGTTGTATGATCATCATCATTAACTTCCTCACTAATTGGTTTAGACGTCACATAAACTGGTTCCTGTGATGTGCTATTTCCCAATAAGGGAGCAGGTATAGATACCTCATCAAGTTCTACTTTCCTCCCACTCACTTCTTTCGAGAGCTTCGATCCAGCAAAGCTTCGGGGATGAGTTCCGTCATCACGACGGCGTGATGACGATGATGATGCTCTACCGACGCAGGGCTTAGCCTAAGCACCGCAACGATGTGACCGAGGTGGAAAATGGTGGAGGGGGGCACCGCACACGGCTAAGGAACGATCACGAAGATCAACTTGTGTGTTCTAGGGTGCCCCCTGCCCCCGTATATAAAGGAGGGAGGGGGAGGTGCGGCCGGCCCCAAGGGGTGCGCCTGGAGGAGTCCTACTCCCATCGGGAGTAGGACCCCCCCTCTCTTGCCTTGTTGGAGAAGGAAAGGGGGAAGGAGAAGAGGAAAGGGGGGCGCCGCCCCCCCTTCCTTGTCCTATTCGGACTAGGGGGGAGGGGGCGCGCGGCCTGCCCTGGTCGGCCCCTCTCGTCTCCCTTATGGCCCATGAAGGCCCATTAACCCCCCGGGGGGTTCCCGTAACCCCTCGGTACTCCGATAAAATGCCGATTTCACCCGGAATGATTCTGATGTCCAAATATAGGCTTCCAATATATCGATCTTTATGTCTCGACCATTTCGAGACTCCTCGTCATGTCCGTGAACAATGTAGACATGACCGAGACACGTCTCCGGTCAATAACCAATAGCGGGACCTGGATGCCCATATTGGCTCCTACATATTCTACGAAGATCTTTATCGGTCAGACCGCATAACAACATACGTTGTTCCCTTTGTCATCGGTATGTTACTTGCCCGAGATTCGATCGTCGGTATCCAATACCTAGTTCAATCTCGTTACCGGAAAGTCTCTTTACTCGTTCTGTAATACATCATCTCGCAACTAACTCATTGGTTGCAATGCTTGCAAGGCTTTATGTGATGTGCATTACCGAGAAGGCCCTGAGATACCTCTCCGACAATCGGAGTGACAAATCCTAATCTCGAAATACGCCAACCCAATATGTACCTTCGGAGACACCTGTAGAGCACCTTTATAATCACCCAGTTATGTTGTGACGTTTGGTAGCACACAAAGTGTTCCTACGGTAAATGGGAGTTGCATAATCTCATAGTTAAAGGAACATGTATAAGTCATGGATAAAAGCAATAGCAACATACTAAACGATCGGGTGCTATGCTAATGGAATGGGTCATGTCAATCAGATCATTCAACTAATGATGTGATCTCGTTAATCAAATAACAACTCTTTGTTCATGGCTAGGAAACATAACCATCTTTGATTAATGAGCTAGTCAAGTAGAGGCATACTAGTGACACTCTGTTTGTCTATGTATTCACACATGTCTTATGTTTCCGATTAATACAATTCTAGCATGAATAATAAACATTTATCATGATATAAGGAAATAAATAATAACTTTATTATTGCCTCTAGGGCATATTTCCTTCACAATGCTCTCCACGAAGCTACTCTAGCTAATTACTCCCACTTTCAATATGTATCCAGATTGAGACTTAGAGTCATCCGGATCAGTGTCAAAGCTTGCATCGACGTAACCCTTTACAACAAACTTTTTGTCACCTCCATAACCGAGAAACATGTCCTTATTCCATTAAGGATAATTTTGACCGTTGTCCAGTGATCCACTCCTGGATCACTATTGTACCCTCTCGCCAAACTCATGGTGAGGTACACAATAGGTCTAGTACACACCATAGCATACTTTATAAAAACATTAGAACCTATGACTGAGGCATAGGGAATGAATTTTCATTCCCTTTCTATTTTCTGCCGTGGTTGGGTCTTGAGTCTTTACTCAACTTCACACCTTGCAACACAGGCAAGAATTCCTTCTTTGACTGTTCCATTTTGAACTACTTCAAAAACTTGTCGAGGTATGTACTCATTGAAAAAAAACATATCAAGCGTCTTGATGTATATCTATAGATCTTGATGCTCAATATGTAAGCAGCTTCACCGAGGTCTTTCTTTGAAAAACTCCTTTCAAACACTCCTTTATGCTTTCCAGAAAATTCTACATCATTTCCGATCTAGAATATGTCATTCACATATACTTATCAGAAAGGCTGTAGTGCTACCACTCACTTTCTTGTAAATATAGGCTTCACCGCAAGTCTGTATAAAACTATATGCTTTGATCAACTCATCAAAGCGTATATTCCAACTCCGAGATGTTTGCACCAGTCCATGGATGGATCCTTGGAGCTTGCACACTTTGTTAGCACCTTTAGGATTGAAAAAACCTTCTTGTTGCATCATATACAACTCTTCTTTAAGAAATCCATTAAGGAATGCAATTTTCACATCCATTTACTAGATTTCATAAAATGCGACAATTGCTAACATTATTCGGACAGACTTTAAGCATCGATACGAGTGAGAAAATCTCATCGTACTCAACACCTTGAACTTGTCGAAAAAACTTTTTTGCGACAATTCGAGCTTTGTAGATAGTAACACTACTATCAGTGTTCGTCTTCCTCTTGAAGATCCACTTATTCTCACTGACTCGCTGATCATCGGGCAAGTCAATCAAAGTCCATACTTTGTTCTCATACATGGATCCTATCTCAGATTTCATGGCCTCAAGCCATTTTGCGGAATTTGGGCTCAACATCGCTTCCTCATAGCTCGTAGGTTCGTCATGGTCTAGTAACATGACTTATAAAACAGGATTACCGTACCACTTTGGTGCGGAACATACTCTGGTTGATCTACGAGGTTTGGTAGTAACTTCATCTAAAGTTTCATGATCATCATCATTAGCTTCCTCACTAATTGGTGTAGGAATTTCTACCTCTTGAGCATGCGCTGGTTTTCCCTTGAAGAGGGAAGGGTGATGCAGCAAAGTAGCGTAAGTATTTCCCTCAGTTTTTGAGAACCAAGGTATCAATCCAGTAGGAGGCCACACGCAAGTCCCTCGTACCTACACAAACAAATAAGAATGATGCAACAATCACGATAAAGGGGTTGTCAATCCCTTCACGGCCACTTGCAAAAGTGAGATCTGATAGAGATGATAAGATAATATTTTTGGTATTTTTATGATAAATATTAAAAGTAAAGATTGCAAAGTAAAAATAGATTCGAGACTTATATGATGGAAGATAGACCCGGGGGGCATAGGTTTCGCTAGTGGCTTCTCTCAAGATAGCATAAGTATTACGGTGGGTGAACAAATTACTGTCGAGCAATTGATAGAAAAGTGCATAATTATGAGAATATCTAGGCATGATCATATATATATAGGCATCACGTCCGCAACAAGTAGACCAACTCCTGCCTGCATCTACTACTATTACTTCACACATCGACCACTATCCAGCATGCATCTAGAGTATTAAGTTCATAAGAATAGAGTAACGCATTAGGCAAGATGACATGATGTACAGGGATAAACTCACGCAATATGATATAAACCGCATCTTTTTATCCTCGATGGCAACAATACAATACGTGTCGTTTCCCCTTCTATCACTGGGATCGAGCAACGCAAGATTGAACCCAAAGCTAAGCACTTCTCCCATTGCAAGAAAGATGAATCTAGTAGGACAAACCAAACCAATAATTCGAAGAGACTTGCAAAGATAACACATCATACATAAAAGAATTCAGAGGAGATTCAAATATTGTTCATAGATAATCTTGATCATAAACCCACAATTCATCGGATCTCAACAAACACATCGCAAAAAGAGTTACATAGAATAGATATCCAAGAAGATCTAGGAGAACTTTGTATTGGGATCCAAAGAGAGAGAAGAAGCCATCTAGCTAATAACTATGGACCCGAAGGTCTGTGCTAAACTACTCACACATCATCAGAGAGGCTATGGTGTTGATGTAGAAGCCCTCCGTGATCGATTCCCCCTCCGGCGGAGCGCCGGAAAAGGCCCCAAGATGGGATCTCATGGGTACAGAAGGTTGCGGCGGTGGAAATAGGGTTTCGTGGTGCTCCTGGTTGGTTTCTGGGTATATGGGTCTATATAGGAGGAAGAAGTAGGTCGGTGGAGCTACGAGGGGCCCACGAGGGTGGGGGCGCACCTCCCTGCCTCGTGGCCTCCTTGTTGATTTCTTGACATCCACTCCAAGTCCTCTGGATCACGTTTGTTCAAAAAATAACTATCTCGAATGTCTCATTCCATTTGGACTCCGTTTGATATTCCTTTTCTGCGAAACACTAAAATAGGCAAAAAAAACAGCAATTTGCACTGGGCCTTGGGTTAGTAGGTCAGTCCCAAATATAATATAAAAGTGCTTAATAAAGCCCATTAAGCATCCAAAACAGATAATATAATAGCATGGAACAAACAAAAATTATAGATACGTTGGAGACGTATCAAACATCCCCAAGCTTAATTCATGCTCGTCCTCGAGTAGGTAAATGATAAAAACAGAATTTTTGATGTGGAATGATACCTAGCATATTTCTCAATGTAATTTTCTTTATTGTGGCATGAATGTCCAGATCCGAAAGATTCAAGACAAGAGTTTAATATTGACATAAAATTAATAATACTTCAAGCATACTAACAAAGCAATCATGTCTTCTCAAAATAACATGGCCAAAGAAAGTTATCCCTACAAAGTCATATAGTCTGGCTATGCTCTATCTTCATCATACAAAGTATTTAATCATGCACAACCCCAATGACAAGCCAAGCAATTGTTTCATACTTTTGATTTTCTCAAACTTTTTCCATCTTCACGCAATACATGAGCGTGAGCCATGGATATAGCACTATATGTGGAATAGAATGGTGGTTGTGGAGAAGACGAAAAAGGAGAAGATAGTCTCACATCAACTAGGCGTATCAATGGGATATGGGATGCCCATCAATAGATATCAATGTGAGTGAGTAGGGATTGCCATGCAACGGATGCACTAGAGCTATAAGTGTATGAAAGCTCAACAAAAGAAACTAAGTGAGTGTGCATCCAACTCACTTTCTAACGAAGACCTAGGGCATTTTGAGGAAGCCCATCATTGGAATATACAAGCCAAGTTCTATAATGTAAAATTCCCACTAGTATATGAAAGTGACAACATAGGAGACTCTCTATCATGAAGATCATGGTGCTACTTTGAAGCACAAGTGTGCAAAAAGGATAGTAACATTGTCACTTCTCTCTTTTTCTCTCATTTTTTGGGCTTTCTTTTTTTCCTTTTTATGGCCTCTTTTCTTTCTCCCTTTTTTTCTTCCGGAGTCTCATCCCGACTTGTGGGGGTATCATAGTCTCCATCATCCTTTCCTCACTTGGGACAATGCTCTAATAATGATGATCATCACATTTTTATTTACTTACAACTCAAAGGTTACAACTCAATACTTAGAACAAAATATGACTCTATGTGAATGCCTCCGGCGGTGTACTGGGATATGCAATGAATCAAGAGTGACATGTATGAAAGAATTATAAAGGTGCCTTTGCCACAAATACGATGTCAACTACATGATCATGCAAAGCAATATGACAATGATGAAACGTGTCATAACAAACGAAACGGTGGTAAGTTGCATGGCAATATATCTCGGAATGGCTATGAAAATGCCATAATAGGTAGGTATGGTGGCTGTTTTGAGGAAGGTATATGGTGGTGTATGATACCGGCGAAAGGTGCGCGGCATTAGAGAGGCTAGCAATGGTGGAAGGGTGAGAGTGCATATAATCCATGGACTCAACATTAGTCATAAAGAACTCACATACTTATTGCAAAAATCTATTAGTTATCGAAACGAAGTACTACGCGCATGCTCCTAGGGGGATAGACTGGTAGGAAAAGACCATCGCTCGTCCCCGACCGCCACTCATAAGGAAGACAATCAATAAATAAATCATACTTCGACTTCATCACATAACAGTTCACCATATGTGCATTCTACGGGAATCACAAACTTTAGAAAAATTATTTCTCAAATTCACAACTACTCAACTAGCATGACTCTAATATCACCATCTCCATATCTCAAAACAATCATCAAGTATCAAACTTGTCTTAGTATTCAATGCACCTATATGAAAGTTTTCATTATATCCATCTTGGATGCTTATCATATTAGGACTAAATTTATAGCCAAGGCAAACTACCATGTTGTTCTAAAAGACTCTCAAAATAATATAAGTGAAGCATGAGAGATCAATAATTTCTATAAAATAAAGCCACCACCGTGCTCTAAAAGATATAAGTGAAGCGCTAGAGCAAAATTGTTTAGCTCAAAAGATATAAGTGAAGCACATAGAGTATTCTAATAAATTCCGATAAATGTGTGTCTCTCCCAAAAGGTGTGTACAGCAAGGATGATTATGGTGAACTAAAAAGCAAAGACTCAAATCATACAATACGCTCCAAGCAAAACACATATCATGTGGTGAATAAAAATATAGCTCCAAGTAAAGTTACAAATGGACGAGGACAAAAGAGGGTATGCCTTCCGGGGCATCCCCAAGCTTAGGATTTTGGTCGTCCTTGAATTTTACATTGGGGTGCCTTGGGCATACTCAAACTTAGACTCTTTCCACTCCTTGTTCCATAATCAATCAAATCTTTACCCAAAACTTGAAAACTTCACAACACAAAACTTAACAGAAAATCTCATGAGCTCCGTCAGCGAAAGAAAACAAACCACCACCTTAAGGTACTGTAATGAACTCATTATTTATTTATATTGGTGTTAAACCTACTGTATTCCAACTTCTATATGGTTCATAACCTCTGATACTAGCCATAAATTCATCAAAATAAGCAAACAACACACGAAAAACAGAATCTGTCAAAAACAGAATAGTCTGTAGTAATCTGTACCAAATGTAAACTTTTGGAACTCAAAAAATTCTAAAATAAATTTGTGGACGTGAGGAATTTATCTATTAATCATGTGCAAAAATAATCAACTAAATAGCACTCTCCAATAAAAATTTGTAGCTAATCTCGTGAGCGCTGAAGTTTCTGTTTTTTATAGCAAGATCAAAAAGACTTCACCCAAGTCTTCCCAAAGGTTCTACTTGGCACAAACACTAATTATGTAACATCCCAAATTTTCAATTTGGAATGTTATACATAGGTCATACATGCATATCATATTTTATTGCATTTCGTTTCGCGATCCTCAAAATTCTAAGCAACTCCAGGACCCTCGGAGAGAGTTGGGGATTTCACCGTTTTCATATTTGAATTTTATCAAATATTGAAACAAGGGTCATTTGCTTTAATTATTTTTCTCTCCGAAAATATTTCATATCACAATATATGAGAGGGGATAATCAGACTTCCCCAAAATAATGTAATATTGGAGAAAAAATATTTAAAAACAAATAAACATTTTATTTGGATTTTATTGCTATTTTATTTGAACTAGGAAAAATATGCCTTATCCAAATTTGCATTAGAGTCCTAAATAAATGTTCACCTTGTCCGGTAGATTTTTAGAGGACGGGGAAAATTTATTTCAGGATTTTTGGAGCCGCTTAGTATTTCTTTTCTTCGTTTTTCTACGCATCAGAATATTTTTTTAAGTAACCGACCTAACCGGGCCGTGTCCGCCTAGGACTCCTGGCCCGGCCGGCCTTTATAAGCCGGGACGCCCGACCCCAGCAGCCCAACGCCTCGCCCAAAACCCTAAGCCGCCACCGCCATAGCGCCGCCGCCGCACCAGCCGCCGCAGCCGCTGCCGCGCGCTGCTGCTGCCGCCGCCCCGCCGCCGTGCCGCGCTGCTCGCTGGAGTTCGCCGGAGTTCGCCGCTGCCGCCGTCGTTTTACTTCGTCGGTTTGTTTTTTTTTTGGTAAAAACCCTAGGTCTATTTTTTAATAGATCGGTTCGGTTTTTTCCGGTTTAGCTATTTTGTGGATGTTCATCCGTACGTTCGTTTTAACGAATGTCGTTCACCCGTTAGCCGCAGACAGCGAACGTTTGTTCGTTAGCCTGTTCGTCAGATTTTCTTTTTCCAGGGTTTTCGCGATTATTTTCGATCGCAACTTCTGACCCGATTTTCTTTTTAGTTTATCTTTTTGATCGTTTATCGGAATCAGGCGATTCAAGCGCCTAGATCTTCATCTTGAAGTTCTCTTTCTGTTTAACCAACTTGAACAAGATTTTGGTACAGAAAAAGTTGACTTTAGTCCAGATTAGTAATCGGATCTTGTTTCTTTCGTAGTTTGAGTTTCGTTGCTCCGTTTGATTTGATTCTTTTTGCAAATCGAATCTCTTCAGTTGAGTTCTCAGATTCAATCTTCTTATTTGAGTTTTACTCGTGCATCTTTGCTTGATTGCTTATGTATGCTATTGTTTGTTTGTGATAGAATTCTCGGGGTGCGAAGCGTGCTACTACGAGTCACTAGGTTTTGCGGATCGTCAGCAAGGCATGTAACACATTGATCATACTCTTTTCATACCCAATTTTTATGCATTAGTTCCAAAACTCAAACACTACATGATTAGGATGTGATTAACTTGTGGGTATTGGGAAGTAGTTGATGAGGTAGAACCTATTGCCCTGTTTATTATCAAACCCTTGGGAGTTACTTCTACGTTATGCTTATACTGCTATGCTATGCTCGTAGACGTGGTTTGGGTGAGTGAATCCATGACAGATGTGAGATGATTATTTAATGGTTCAACTTAAGGTGGCAACTTTAATACACATCTGGGTGGATTGCTTGTTTGGGCACCTGGAGAATCCAGTGTTGTCCTAGGATATCCCGGAGTACCCGTGTGATAATCCTACGGTCCGCCACCCAGGCTCAAAGGGATCTGAGATATATCATGCTAGAAACTTCCGTGTGCAGCCACAAGCTATTATGGGCTCTAGCATAGTTGAGTAAGTTGCATGACCTCTTCCAGCGATAGGCTAGCAAATGTAGAGGGATGTAGGTTGGTACTGTCTACCCGGGGTTAGAGTTAATGCTTCTGAAAGACTGTGTCTCGGTCATCCGTTTCTCAAACACCATGAAGTGCGAGAAATCCAACGGAGGAGATCGAGTCTTGTGGGGAAAATTGTGCAAACCTCTGCAGAGTGTACAATCTAATCATGGTTAGCCGTGTCCCCGGTTATGGACATCTTGAGTATCTAGTACTTGGATTAACATATGTATTTCATCACTCTAATTTAATTTGTTGGGTTGATAATTACTTTTAATGGAGATTGAATTGGAGGTACCTTCTCAATGTTGTTCAACCACCATGATAGTTAAATAAAATATAATCCTCTGTTGTACGGAAAAATTGGCTTTTTGCAAAAACCATATAACCATAGAGCCTCCACCAGCCATATATGCATATAGTGATAGCATTATTTCTGTTCTTGCTCTACTGTGTTATATTGCCAACATATTCCATTTGCTGACACGTTTTTGGGCTGCAACGTATTATGCTGCAGACTTTTCAGACGACGAGTAAAGGTGCGATAGGTCGTTGTTGTGCATCTCAGCTATGCCGTTGGAGTTTCTGGACTCACTTATCTTCCAAGTCTTCCGCTGTTATCTTATTTAGATGGCCTTAAGCCATATTTATTATAGTAAGTTCTCTTTTGAGACATTCGATGTAATAAGTGTGTGATTGCTACTCTGTTATAAATCCTCCGAGTACTGTGTGTGTCAGCATTACCGATCCAGGGATGACACGGAAGCACAGAGACTTGGCCGTTTGAGGTCGGGTCGCTACAGGATGGTATCAGAGCACATGCTGAGTGTAGGACACGACCACTAAGATAAACCATAGGTCACTCTTCTCTACTCATTTCAGACTTCTCTCCATTTTCTACTCGTTAGGATGGCGGATTCGAGGAACAAGTTTGCACAACCGGATGAAGACACACCCTTTGGACGACACTTGAAGGAAGTCACTAGGTACCTGAACATCGGAATACCAAGATTCACTAGGACCTACACCGCTACTTTACCAGAAGAGGAGTGCTAGATGATTCGAGTTCAAGTTCCAGGAAGGACATTCACGCCAGTTATGGAGCCCATAGAGTTTTCCTTTCATGCACCAACCTGGAGTCTAGGAAAGAGCATGGCAGCCCACATCGCCATGGGACGCATCGACGAAGTTTACCACAAGGATCTCAAGGATAGTATCTACCAGATGTGTGGGCGCCGAGATGAGCAATGGGAGATGATCAGCACCAGGAAGGACAGGTCCATTGCAGCTTTCATCCAGGAGTTAAACCATCACATTCGACGCCAGCAGAATCAGATGTGCGCATGCATGATGGATCTGAAGAAGGCGATGACCAGGATCACGGAGCTAGAAGAGGAACTCAAGTCTACACGTGATGGATATGAGGAGGAAATCACAATACTATTGGAGAAGAATGACGACCTGATAAAGAAGATCGGAGTTTTCATGGAAGACCCCGTGCCAAGAGGAGAAGACGACGAACCCAAGGAAATTCATTCTGAAGACTACATCATCATCGACGACACCGACTCTGACCCTGATGGTAGTGAGGATGATTGCGAATAGGAAGCTGGAGCGGATATCATGGAGTCTTCCACCGATCAAAACTTCTAGATGACCACCATATGATTAGTAGTCTTTTCCCATGTATATAGTATAGTCCGAGCACTATAACGATAGTTCTAGACCATTTGTATGCCCTTTCTTGATTGATTGAGTGATATGATTGTGTTTGTCTCATGCGCATATGGGTAGTGCTTTCTCTCTAGACCTCATTTCTATTCTAATCTCTCCCCTCTAAAACCATCAGATGCCTCCGAGACGTGACATCGGATTTGTCTTCCCACCGGAGATCACCCAGTTGATTCTGCAGCAGAATGCCTTGATGCAGATACTAGTCCAGAACCTAGGCAGCAACAACAACAACAACAACAACAACAACAACAACAACAACAACAACAACAACAACAACAACAACAACAACAACAACAACAACAACAACAACAACAACAACAACAACAACAACAACAACAACAACAACAACAACAACAACAACAACAACAACAACAACAACAACAACAACAACAACAACAACAACAACAACAACAACAACAACAACAACAACAACAACAACAACAACAACAACAACAACAACAACAACAACAACAACAACAACAACAACAACAACAACAACAACAACAACAACAACAACAACAACAACAACAACAACAACAACAACAACAACAACAACAACAACAACAACAACAACAACAACAACAACAACAACAACAACAACAACAACAACAACAACAACAACAACAACAACAACAACAACAACAACAACAACAACAACAACAACAACAACAACAACAACAACAACAACAACAACAACAACAACAACAACAACAACAACAACAACAACAACAACAACAACAACAACAACAACAACAACAACAACAACAACAACAACAACAACAACAACAACAACAACAACAACAACAACAACAACAACAACAACAACAACAACAACAACAACAACAACAACAACAACAACAACAACAACAACAACAACAACAACAACAACAACAACAACAACAACAACAACAACAACAACAACAACAACAACAACAACAACAACAACAACAACAACAACAACAACAACAACAACAACAACAACAACAACAACAACAACAACAACAACAACACGCCACCACCACGTCCAGTTGACAACTTAGACCGTTTTCTGAGGTTGCAGCCGCCGGTGTTTTCTAGTAGCACTGAGCCAATAGTTGCGGATGACTGGTTACGCAAGATTGGAAGGGAGTTAACCACCGCAGGATGCACAGATGCTGAGAAGGTGCGTTTTGCCGCACATCAGTTGGATGTATTAGCAGCTTCATGGTGGGAAAATTACACAACCACTTTCCCTATAGCCAATATCACCTCGGATCAGTTTCAGCAAGCATTCCGCAAATCCCATGTCTCAGCTGGAGCTATGAGCATGAAGAAGCGCGAGTTTCGCAACTTGCGCCAGGGAAATCGTATTGTGGCTCAATACGTAGAGGAGTTTAGTAAGCTATCTCGTTATGCCCCTGATGATGTGGCCACAGATGCCGCGAAGCAGGAGAAGTTTATGGAAGGGCTGAATGACGAGATGAGCATGCAGTTGATGGTGGCAACATTCAACAACTACCAGGAGCTGGTAAACAAGGCTCTTATGATGGAAGGGAAGCAACAGCAGACTGAGAGCCGCAAGAGGAGGTATGGGCAAGGAAGGTACAACTCGGGAGCTCAGCAGAAGCTTCGTTTAACCCCGACCTCGGGAGGATTTACCCATAACCATGGAGGTCATAGCCACAATGGAGGAAGTTCGCATAACCACAATGGTTCCAAGAATGGGAATGGGAACGGAGCAAGCAACAGTCAGAACCGCTCCAATCCAGCCACACCCGCCAAGAGAGACCTAAGTCACATTACTTGCTTCATGTGCGGGAAGACTGGACACTATGAGCGCTGGGAAGAAGCCCAATCCATTTAACAAAGGACAAGTGAACCACATTAACGTGGAGGAGGTTGAAGAGCAGCCAGACACAGTTATCGGTAAGTTTTTGGTTAAGTCTTTTACCGTTCTTGTTCTTTTCGATACCGGTGCATCGCATTCATACATATCAAGGGGATTCGTGGATAAGTTTAAGTTGGCAACCCAAGCCCTTAGTATACCCATGTTAGTAAGTTCACTGGAGCAGAGTATATGGCCAGCCGATGGTGCGACCGGATACCCTTAACCATTGGTAGCCATGTTTTCCCGTCAGACCTAATAATTTTGGAGTCACAGGGATGTGATATTAGGCATGGACTAGATGTCGAAGTATGCAGGAAGCATTGATTGTGCTAGTAAGTCAATTCTACTCACCACCCTGGAGGGAAAAAGGATCAAGTATGTATCCAGGCATTCATCAAGGAGAACCCAAGTAAATTCCCTCTCAGGAGTTGTTCAGGAGGAAGTACCTGTTGTGAAGGATTGCCCGGATGTATTTCTAGAGGAATTACTAGGAATGCCACCAGATCGAGACATCGAGTTCTTGATAGAACTGTTGCCAGGCACCGGATCGATATCCAAGAGACCATACCGGATGCCCGCAAATGATCTGGAGGAGATTAAGAAGCAGATTAAGGAGTTGTTGGAGAAAGCTTACATCCGACGAAGTTCATCACCATGGGGAGCCCCGGTGCTCTTGGTTGAGCAGAAGGATGGATCCTTAATGATGGTTGTTGATTATCGTGCATTGAATGAAGTGACGATCAAGAACAAGTACCCACTACCGATGATCAAAGATTTGTTTGACCAGCTGCAAGGAGCTAAAGTGTTTTCGAAGATCGATCTGCGATCAGGATATCACCAGCTGAAGATTCGAGAAAAGGATATACCAAAAACAACATTCACCGCAAGGTACGGGTTATATGAGTATACGGTTATGCATTTTGGACTGACTAACGCCCCTGCTTATTTCATGACTATGATGAATAAGGTGTTCATGGAATTCTTGGATAAGTTTGTGGTGGTGTTCATTGATGATATAATGGTATACTTGAAGAATGAAGAGGAGCACAAGGAGCATTTACGTTTAGTTCTTGAGAAACTCAGGGAACATCAGTTGTATGCCAAGTTCAGCAAATGTGAGTTTTGGTTGAAGGAAGTTGGATTCCTTGGACATGTTATATCGGGAGAAGGTATAGCACTGGACCCCACCAAGGTTCAGTCGGTCACTGAGTGGTTGGCACCCACCTCAGTTAGCGAGATCCGCAGTTTTCTTGGACTCGTGGGATACTATCGGAGATTTATTGAGAACTTTTCCAAGATTGCGAAATCTATGACGGAGTTATTAAAGAAGGATACCAAATTCCATTGGACTGAAGAATGTGAAGCAAGTTTCCAGGAGTTGAAGAACCATTTGACTATAGCCCCAGTGCTGATTCTGCCGGATATACGCAAGGATTTCCAAGTGTATTGCGACGCCTCTTGCTTAGGACTTGGAGGAGTACTTATGCAAGACGGAAGAGCTGTTTCGTATGCATCTCGACAGCTTCGACCGCATGAGTTGAACTATGCTACCCATGATTTGGAATTAGCAGTCGTAGTGCATGCACTCAAGACCTGGAGACATTACCTCATTGGAAACCGTTGCGACGTGTACATGGATCACAAGAGTTGGAAGTACATTTTCACCCAAAAGGAGCTAAACCTCAGGCAGAGGAGATGGTTGGAGCTCATAAAGGATTATGATATGAAGTTGCACCATCATCCAGGAAAGGCCAATGTCGTAGTTTCCGCTTTGAGCCGGAAAAGTTATGACAATACCCTCGTAAGCGGAGGGATGCCAAAGGAGTTAGCCGAGGATCTCAAGGAACTTCGTTTGGAGATTGTTCCTAGAGGTTTTGTTGCAGCAATGGAAGCTCAGTCTACATTGTTGGGAAAGATTCGAGAAGCTCAGAAGGATGACAAGGAAATTGCAGAGATAAAGGAGAGAATGAGCAAAGGAAAGGCCAAAGGTTTTCGTGAGGATGAGCACGACACCTTATGGTTTGAGGACTGCGTTTATGTGCCCAACAATGCAGAGATCAGGAAGTTGATACTTCAGGAAGCTCATGACTCGCCATACTCGATACACCCCGGAAACACCAAGATGTATTTGGATTTGAAGGACCATTTCTGGTGGACTGGTATGAAGAAGGATATTTCCAAGTATGTAGCTATATGTGATGTATGTTAGAGAGTAAAGGCAGAACATCAGAAGCCAGCAGGATTACTGCAGCCTATGCCGATACCCGAATGGAAGTGGGATAAGCTTGGCATGGATTTCATCACAAGATTGCCCAGGACTCGATCAGGATATGATTCTATCTGGGTAGTAGTGGATCGTTTGACCAAAGTGGCCCACTTTATCCCAGTGAAAACCACCTATACAAGTGCAAAGTTGGCCAAGATATATATGAACAATATCGTATGTCTGCACGGAGTTCCGAGGACCATCGTATCAGATAGAGGAACACAGTTTACTTCAAAGTTTTGGCATCAGCTGCACGAGACTTTGGGGACTAGGCTAGAGTTTAGCACAGCCTTTCTTCCGCAGACAGACGGACAGACCGAGAGAGTCAATCAGATTCTGGAGGACATGTTGAGAGCATGTGCACTAGAATATGGATCTAGTTGGGATGACAACTTGCCGTACACGAAGTTTTCATACAACAACAGCTACCAGGCCAGTTTGAAGATGGCACCTTTCAAGCCCTGTATGGGAGAAGATGCCGAACGCCGTTGATGTGGGATGAAGTAGGAGACCATCAGTTGTTTGGACCAGATTTGATCAAAGAGTCTGAAGAGAAGGTTAAGTATACGAGACAGATTGAAGGTAGCTCAGTCCAGGCAGAAGAGTTATGCAGATTCAAAATGCAAGGAGGTAACCTATGAGATTGGAGACAGAGCATATCTTCGCGTATCACCTCTGTGAGGAGTTAAGCGTTTTGGAGTTAAGGGAAAGTTAGCCCCGGGATTTGTAGGACTGTACCGTGTTTTGGAACGCATGGGAGAGGTAGCCTACAAGTTGGAGTTACCTGAAGGGTTTTCAGGAGTTCATGATGTGTTTCATGTATCCCAGTTGAAGAAGTGTCATGCATAGATGGCCGATATACCGCTGAGAGATAAAGTACCCCTGGAGGCAATTCAGTTTGACAGTAATCTGACCTATGAGGAGAAGCCTGTCAAGATTCTTGAGTTTGCGAGCCGAGTTACACGCAGCAAGGTTATCAAGTTTTGCAAGGTTCAGTGGAGTCATCATACCGAGGATGAAGCCACCTGGGAACGAGAGGATGGTCTTCGCAAAGACCACCCACACCTATTTTCTAGCCAACCCGAATCTCGAGGGTGAGATTCATCTTAAGGGGGGTAGGTTTGTAACATCCCAAATTTTCAATTTGGAATGTTATACATAGGTCATACATGCATATCATATTTTATTGCATTTCATTTCGCGATCCTCGAAATTCTAAGCAACTCAAGGACCCTCGGAGAGAGTTGGGGATTTCACCATTTTCATATTTGAATTTTATCAAATATTGAAATAAGGTCATTTGTTTTAATTATTTTTCTCTTCAAAAATATTTCATATCAAAATATATGAGAGAGGATAATATGACTTCCCCAAAATAATGAAATATGGGAGGAAAATATTTAAAAACAAATAAACATTTTTATTTGGATTTTATTGCTATTTTATTTGAATTAGGAAAATATGCGTTTTTCAAAACTGCATTAGAGTCCTAAATAAATGTTCGCCCTGTCCGATAGATTTTTAGAGGACGGGGAAAATTTATTTCAGGATTTTTGAAGTCCGTTTAGTATTTCTTTTCCTCGTTTTTCTGTGCATCGGAATATTTAAAAAAAGTAACTGACCTAACCAGGCCGTGCCCGCCTAGGACTCCTGCCCCGGCCGGCCTTTATAAGCCGGGAGGCCCGACCCCAGCAGCCCAGCGCCCCGCCCAAAACCCTAAGTCGCCGCCGCCCTAGCGCCGCCGCCGCACCAGCCGCCGCCGCGCTGTAGCGCCGCCGTCCTGCCGCTGCGCAGCCACGCCGCTCGCCGGAGTTCGTCGGAGTTCGCCGCCGCCGCCGCCGGTTTCTTCGCCGGTTTGGTCTTTCCTGTAAAAACCCTAGGTCTATTTCTTTTAATAGATCGGTTCAGTTTTTTCGGTTTAGTTATTTTGTGGATGTTCGTCCGTACGTTCGTTTTAACGAATGTCGTTCACCCGTTAGCCGCAGATAGAGAACGTTCGTTCATTAGCCTGTTCGTCAGTTTCTCTTTTTCCAGGGTTTTTCGCGATTATTTTCGATCGCGATTTCTGACCCGGTTTTCGTTTTAGTTTATCTTTTCGCTCGTTTATCAGAATCAGGCGATTCAAGCGCCTAGATCTTCGTCTCGAAGTTCTCTTTCTATTTAACCAACTTAAACAATATTTTGGTACTGTAAATTTTGACTTTAGTACAGATTAGTAATCGGATCTTGTTTCTTTCGTAGTTTGAGTCTCATTGCTCCGTTTGATTTGATTCTTTTTGCAAATCAAATCTCTTCAGTTGAGTTTTCAGATTCGATCTTCTTATTTGATTTTTACTCATGCACCTTTGCTTTGCTTATGTATGCTATTGTTTGTTTGCGATAGAATTCCCGGAGTGCGAAGCGTGCTACTACGAGTCACTAGGTTTTGCGGATCGTCAGCAAGGCAAGTAACACATTGATCATACTCTTTTCATACCCAGATTTTATGCATTAGTTCCAAACCTCAAACACTACATGATTAGGATGTGATTAACTTGTGGGTATTGGGAATTAGTTGATGAGGTAGAACCTATTGCCCTGTTTATTATCAAACCCTTGGGAGTTACTTCTACGTTATGCTTATACTGCTATGCTATGCTCGTAGACGTGGTTTGTGTGAGTGAATCCATGACAGATGTGAGATGATTATTTAATGGTTCAACTTAAGGTGGCAACTTTAATAGACATCTGGGTGGATTGCTTGTTTGGGCACCTGGAGAATCCAGTGTTGTCCTAGGATATCCCGGAGTACCCGTGTGGTAATCCTACGGTCCGCCACCCAGGCTCAAAGGGATCTGAGATATTTCATGCTAGAAACTTCCGTGTGCAGCCACAAGCTATTATGGGCTCTAGCATAGTTGAGTAAGTTGCATGACCTCATCCAGTGGTAGGCTAGCAGATGTAGAGGGATGTAGGTTGGTACTGTCTACCCGGGGTTAGAGTTAATGCTTCTGAAAGACTGTGTCTCGGTCATCCGTTTCTCAAACACCATGAAGTGCGAGAAATCCAGCGGAGGAGATCGAGTCTTGTGGGTAAAACTGTGCAAACCTCTGCAGAGTGTACAATCTAATCATGGTTAGCCGTGTCCCCGGTTATGGACATCTTGAGTATCTAGTACTTGGATTAACATATGTATTTCATCACTCTAATTTAATTTGTTGGGTTGATAATTACTTTTAATGGGGATTGAGTTGGAGGTACCTTCTCAATGTTGTTCAACCACCATGATAGTTAAATAAAATATATTCCTCTGTTGTAGGGAAAATTTGGCTTTTCGCAAAAACCATATAACCATAGAGCCTCCACCAGCCATATATGCACATAGTGATAGCATTATTTCTATTCTTGCTCTACTGTGTTATATTGCCAGCATATTCCATTTGCTGACCCGTTTTTGGGCTGCAACGTATTATGCTGCAAACTTTTCAGACGACGAGTAAAGGTGCGATAGGTCGTTGTTGTGCATCTCAGCTATGCCGTTGGAGTTGATGGACTCACTTATCTTCCAAGTCTTCCGCTATTATCTTATTTAGATGGCCTTAAGCCATATTTATTATAGTAAGTTCTCTTTTGAGACATTCGATGTAATAAGTGTGTGATTGCTACTCTGTTATAAATCCTTTGAGTACTGTGTGTGTCAGCATTACTGATCCAGGGATGACAGGGAAGCACGGAGACTTGACCGTTTGAGGTCAGGTCGCTACAAATTAAAACATGAAAACACATCTAACCAGAGGCTAGATGAAACATTTATTACTAAATAGAACGAAAAAGCAATAAACAAAAGGAAAGTTGGGTTGCCTCCCAACAAGCGCTATCGTTTAACGCCCCTAGCTAGGCATAAAGGCAAGGATAGATCTAGGCATTATCATCTTTGGCATGCAATCCATAAGTGGCTCTCATAATAGATTCATAAGGTAATTTAATTTTATTTCTAGGAAAGTATTCCATGCCTTTCCTTAACGGAAATTGGAATCTAATATTCCCTTCTTTCATATCAATAATTGCACCAATCGTTCTAAGGAAAGGTCTACCAAGAATAATAGGACATGAAGGATTGCAATCTATATCAAGGACAATGAAATCTACGGGCACATAATTCCTATTTGCAACAATAATAACATCATTAATTCTTCCCATAGGTTTCTTAATGGTGGAATCCGCAAGGTGCAAGTTTAAAGAACAATCATCAAATTCACGGAAACCTAACATATCACACAAAGTTTTTGGAATCGTGGAAACACTAGCACCCAAATCACACAAAGCATAGCATTCATGATCTTTAATTTTAATTTTAATAGTAGGTTCCCACTCATCATAAAGTTTTCTAGGGATAGAAACTTCCAATTCAATCTTTTCTTCATAAGATTGCATTAAAGCATCAACAATATGTTTGGTAAAAGCCTTATTTTGACTATAAGCATGCGAAGAATTTAGCACGGATTGCAACAAGGAAATACAATCTATTAAATAGCAATTTTCATAATTAAATTCCTTGAAATCCAAAATAGTGGGTTCATTGCTATGTAAAGTTTTGACCTCTTCAATCCCACTTTTACCAATTTTTGCATCAAGATCTAAAAACTCCAAATCATTGGGACGCCTTTTAACTAAAGTTGAGTCATCTCCAGTCCCATCATTATCAAGATTCATATTGCAAAAAAAAGATTTAATAGGGGACACATCAATACTTTTAGATCTTCATCCTTATTTTCATGAAAACTAGAAGAACACGCTTTCACAAAGCAATCTTTCTTAGCACGCATCCTAGCGGTTCTTTCTTTGCACTCATCAATTGAAATTCTCATAGCTTTGAGAGACTCATTGATATCATGCTTAGGTGGAATAGATCTAAGTTTCAAAGAATCAACATCAAGAGAAATTCTATCCACATTCCTAGCCAACTCATCAATCTTAGTCAATTTTTCTTCAAGCAAAGCATTGAAATTCTTTTGAGAAATCATAAATTCTTTAACACTAGTCTCAAAATCAGAGGGCATCTTATTAAAATTTCCATAATAGTTGTTGTAGGAATTACCATAATTATTAGAGGAATTACTAGGATACGGCCTAGGATTAAAGTTTCCTCTATAAGCGTTGTTACCAAAATTGTTCCTACCAACAAAATTCACATCCATAGATTCATTATTATTCTCAATCAAAGTAGATAAAGGCATATCATTAGGATCAGAAGAAACACTTTTATTAGCAAAAAAAATCATAAGTTCATCCATCTTTCCACTCAAAACATTAATCTCTTCAATTGCATGCACCTTTTTACTAGTAGATCTTTCAGTGTGCCATTGAGAATAATTAACCATAATATTATCTAGGAGTTTAGTAGCTTCTCCTAAAGTTATTTACATAAAAGTGCCTTCCGCGACCGAATCTAAAAGATTTCTAGAAGAAAAATTCAATCCAGCATAAAATTTTTGTATAATCATCCATAGATTCAAACCATGTGTAGGGCAATTATTTATCATTAATTTCATCCTCTCCCAAGCTTGTGCAACATGTTCATGATCAAGTTGCTTAAAATTCATAATATCGTTTCTAAGAGAGATGATCTTAGCGGGAGGAAAATACTTAGAGATAAAAGCATCTTTGCACTTATTCCATGAATCAATACTATTTTTAGGCAAAGACGAAAACCAAGTTTTAGCATGATCTCTAAGCGAAAAAGGAAATAGCTTCAATTTAACAATATCATTATCCACATCTTTCTTCTTTTGCATATCACACAAATCAACAAAGTTGTTTAGATGGGTAGCGGCATCTTCACTACGAAGGTCGGCAAATTGATCTTTCATGACAAAATTTAGCAAAGCAGCATTAATTTCACAAGATTCAGCATCAGTAAGAGGAGCAATCGGAGTGCTAAGGAAATAATTGTTGTTGGTATTGGCAAAGTCACACAATTCAGTATTATCTTGTGCCATCTTGACAAGCAAGCAATCCAACACACAAGCAAACAAGAAGCAAGTGAAAAAGAGGCGAACGGAAAGAGAGGGCGAATAAAACGGCAAGGGTGAAGTGGGGGAGAGGAAAACGAGAGGCAAATGGCAAATAATGTAATGCGAGGGATAAGAGTTTGTGATGGGTACTTGGTATGTCTTGACTTGTGCGTAGACTCCCCGGCAACGGCGCCAGAAATCCTTCTTGCTACCTCTTGAGCATGCGTTGGTTTTCCCTTGAAGAGGCAAGGGTGATGCAGCAAAGTAGTGTAAGTATTTCCCACAGTTTTTGAGAACCAAGGTATCAATCCAGTAGGAGGCCACACGCAAGTCCCTCGTACCTACACAAACAAATAAGAACCTTGCAACCAACACGATAAAGGGGTTGTCAATCCCTTCACGGCCACTTGCAAAAATGAGATCTGATAGAGATGATAAGATGATATTTTTGATATTTTTATGATAAATATTAAAAGTAAAGATTGCAAAGTAAAAATATATTCAAGACTTATATGATGGAAGATAGACCCGGGGGGCATAGGTTTTGCTAGTGGCTTCTCTCAAGATAGCATAAGTATTATGGTGGGTGAACAAATTACTGTCGAGCAATTGATAGAAAAGTGCATAATTATGAGAATATCTAGGCATGATCATGTATGTAGGCATCACATCCGCAACAAGTAGACAGACTCCTGCCTGCATCTACTACTATTACTCCACCATCGACCGCTATCCAGCATGCATCTAGAGTATTAAGTTCATAAGAACAGAGTAACGCATTAGGCAAGATGACATGATGTAGAGGGATAAACTCAAGCAATATGATATAAACCCCATCTTTTTATCCTCGATGGAAACAATACAATACGTGTCGTTTCCCCTTCTCTCACTGGGATCAAGCAACGCAAGATTGAACCCAAAGCTAAGCACTTCTACCATTGCAATAAAGATCAATCTAGTAGGCCAAACCAAACTGATAATTTGAAGAGACTTGCTAAGATAACACATCATACATAAAAGAATTCAAAGGAGATTCAAATATTGTTCATAGATAATCTCCTTCCTACATTTTATCTCTACAATAGTTATCCTGTAAAATGATTCTTTTTTGGTCGCTACTCTCCTAACCGTTGATCATAAACCCACAATTCATCGGATCTTGACAAACACACCGCAAAAAGAGTTACATCGCATAGATCTCCAAGAAGATCGACGAGAACTTTGTATTGAGATCCAAAGAGAGAGAAGAAGCAATCTAGCTAATAACTATGGACCCGAAGGTCTATGGTAAACTACTCACACATCATCGGAGAGGCCATGGTGTTGACGTAGAAGCCCTCCGTGATCGATTCCCCTCTGGTGGAGCACCGGAAAAGGCCCCAAGATGGGGTCTCACGGGTACAGAAGGTTGCGGCGGTGGAAATAGGGTTTCGTGGTGCTCCTGGTTGGTTTCAGGGTATATGGGTATATATAGGAGGAAGAAGTAGGTCGGTGGAGCTACGAGGGGCCCATGAGGGTGGGGCGCGCACAGGGGGCGGGCGCGCCTTCCTGCCTCGTGGCCTCCTCATTGATTTCTTGGCGTCCACTCCAAGTCCTCTCGATCAGGTTTGTTCCAAAAATAACTCTCCCGAAGGTTTCATTCTGTTTGAAGTCCGTTTGATATTCCTTTTCTGCGAAACACTGAAATAGGAAAAAAAACAGCAATTTGCACTGGGCCTTGGGCTAGTAGGTTAGTCCCAAAAGTAATATAAAAGTGCTTAGTAAATCCCATTAAACATCCAAAACAGATAATATAATAGCATGGAACAATCAAAAAATATAGATACGTTGGGGACGTATCAGGAATCACTGGAATTGATTCCTGTGATGAACTACTTTCCAATTCGGGAGAAGGTACAATTGCCTCATCAAGTTCTACTTTTTCTCCCACTCACTTCTTTCGAGAGAAATTCCTTCTCTAGAAAGGATCCATTCTTAGCAACAAAAATCTTGCCTTCGGATTTGTGATAGAAGATGTACCCAACAGTTTGTTCTGGGTATCCTATGAAGATGCATTTCTCCAATTTGGGTTCGAGCTTATCAGGTTGAAGCATTTTCACATAAGCATCACAACCCCAAACTTTAAGAAATGATAGCTTAGGTTTCTTGCTAAACCACATCTCATATGGTGTCGTCTCAACGGATTTAGATGGTGCCCTATGTAACGTGAATGCAGTTGTCTCTAATGCATAACCCCAAAACGATAGTGGTCAATCGGTAAGAGACATCATAGATTGCACCATATCCAATAAAGTACGGTTACGATGTTCGGACACACCATTACGCTGTGGTGTTCCAGGTGGCGTGAGTTGTGAAACTTATTCCACATTGTTTTAGCTGAAGGCCAAACTCGTAACTCAAATATTCGCCTCCGTGATCATATTATAGATACTTTATTTTCTTGTTACGATGATTCTCCACGTCACTCTGAAATTGTTTGAACTTTTCAAATGTTTCAGACTTGTGTTTCATTAAGTAGATATACCCATATCTGCTCAAATCATTTGTGAAGGTCAGAAAATAACGATACCCGCCGCAAGCCTCAACACTCATCGGATCGCATACATCAGTATGTATTATTTCCACAAAGTTTGTGGCTCGCTCCATTGTTCTAGAGAACGGAGTTTTAGTCATCTTGCCCATGAGGCATGGTTCGCAAGTATCAAATGATTCATAATCAAGTGATTCCAAAAATCTATCTGCATGGAGTTTCTTCATGCGCTTTACACCAAATATGATCTAAACGACAGTGCCACAAATATGTTGCACTATCATTATCAACTTTGCATCTTTTGGCATCAATATTATGTGTATCACTATGATCGAGATTTAGTAAACCATTTATATTGGATGTAAGACCATAGAAGGTTTTATTCATGTAAACAGAACAACAATTATTCTTTGACTTAAATGAATAATCGTATCGCAATAAACATGATCCAATCATATTCATGCTCAACGCAAACACCAAATAACATTTATTTAGATCCAATACTAATCCCGAAGGTAGAGGGAGTATGCGATGGTGATATTATCAACCTTGGAATCATTTCCAACACACATCGTCACCTCGCCCTCAACTGGTCTCTGTTCATTTTGTAACTCCTGATTTGAGTTACTAATCATAGCAACTAAACCGGTATCAAATACCCAGGGGCTACTATGAACACTAGTAAAGTACACATAAATAACATTTATATCATATATACTTTTGTTCACTTTGCCATCCTTCTTATCCGCCAAGTATTTGGGGCAGTTTCGCTTCCAGTGACCATTTCCTTTGCAGTAGAAGCACTCAGTTTTAGGCTTGGGTCTAGCTTTGGGCTTCTTCACGGGTGTGGCAACTTGTTTGCCATTCTTCTTGAAGTTCCCTTTCTTTCCCTTGCCCTTTTACTAGAAACTAGTGGTCTTGTCAACCATCAACACTTGATGCTTTTCTTGATTTCTACCTTTGCCGATTTCAGCATCATGAAAAGCTCAGGAATCGTTTTCGTCATCCCTTGCATATTATAGTTCATCATGAAGTTCCAGTAACTTGGTGATAGTGAGTAGAGAACTCTGTCAATCACTATCTTATCTGGAAGATTAACTCCCACTTGATTCAAGCGATTGTAGTACTCAGACATTCTGAGCACGTGCTCATTGGTTGAGCTATTATTCTCCATCTTGTAGGCAAAATACTTGTCAGAGGTCTCATACCTCTCGACTCGGGCATGAGTCTGAAATACCAATTTCAGCTTTGGAACATTTTATATGCTCCGTGGCGTTCATAACATTTTTAAATTCCCGGTTCTAAGCCGTAAAGCATGGCGCACTAAACTATCAAGTAGTCATCATACCGAGCTTGTCAAACGTTCATAACGTCTGCATCTGCTCCTGCAATAGGTTCGCCACCTAGCGGTGCATCAAGGACATAATTCTTCTGTGCAACAATGAGGATAATCCTCAGATCATGGACCCAGTTTGTATCATTGCTACTATCATCTTTCAACTTGTTTTTCTCTAGGAACATATAAAAAATAAACGGGGAGCTGCATCGCAAGCTATTGATCTACAACATAGATATGCAAAAACTATCAGGACTAAGTTCATGATAAATTGAAGTTCAATTAATCATATTACTTAAGAACTCCCACTTAGATAGACATCCCTCTAGTCATCTAAATGATCACGTGATCCATATCAACTAAACCATGTCCGATCATCACGTGAGATGGAGTAGTTTTCAATGCTGAACATCTCTATGTTGATCATATCTACTATATGATTCATGTTCGACCTTTCAGTCTCAATGTTCCGAGGGCATATCTGCATATGCTAGGCTCTTCTAGTTTAACCCGAGCATTCTGCACGTGTAAAACTATCTTGCACTGGTTTATGTGAACGTAGAGCTTATCACACCCCATCATCACGTGATGTCTTGGCACGACGAACTGTCGCAACAGTGCATACTCAGGGAGAACACTTATACCTTGAAATTTAGTGAGGGATCATCTTATAATGCTACCACCGTACTAAGAAAAATAAGATGCATAAAAGATAAACATCACATGCAATCAAAATATGTGACATGATATGGCCATCATCATCTCGTGCCTTTGATCTCCATCTCCAAAGCACCATCATGACCTCCATCATCACCGCCATGACACCTTGATCTCCAACGTAGCATCATTGTCGTCTCGTCAACTATTGCTTCTACAACTATCGCTACCGCATAGTGATAAAGTAAAGAAATTACATGGCGATTGCATTTCATACAATAAAGCGACAACCATAAGGCTCCTGCCAGTTGCCAATAACTTTTACAAAACATGATCATCTCATACAACAATTTATATCTCATCACGTCTTGATCATATCACATCACAACATGCCCTGCAAAAACAAGTTAGACATCCTCTACTTTGTTGTTGCAAGTTTTACGTGGCTGCTACGGGCTTATAGCAAGAACCGTTCTTACCTACGCATCAAAACCACAACAATTTTTCGTCAAGTGTGTTGTTTTAACCTTCAACAAGGACCGGACGTAGTCAAACTCGATTCAACTAAAGTTGGAGAAACAGACACCCGCCAGCCACCTGTGTGCGAAGCACGTTGGTAGAACTAGTCTTATGAATGCGGTCATGTAATGTCGGTCCGGGCCGCTTCATCCAACAATACCGCCGAATCAAAGTAAGATGTTGGTGGTAAGCGGTATGACTATTATTGCTCACAACTCTTTGTGTTCTACTCATGCATATCATCTACGCATAGACCTGGCTCTGATACCACTATTGGGGAACATAGTAATTCAAAATTTTCCTACGATCACGCAAGATCTATCTAGGAGATGCATATTAACGAGATGGGAAGAGTGTGTCCACGTACCCTCGTAGACCGAAAGCGGAAGTGTTTAGTTAACGCGGTTGATGTAGTCGAACGTCTTCATGATCCAACTGATCCAAGTATCGAACATATGACACCTCCATGTTCAGCACACGTTCAGCTCGATGATGTCCCTTGAGCTCTTGATCCCGTAGAGGGTCGAGGGAGAATTCCATCAGCACGACGGCGTGGCGACGGTGTTGGTGATGTGATTCGCGCAGGGCTTCGCCTAAGCACTACGACGCTATGATGAGAGGAGTAAACTGTGGAGGGGGGCACCACACACGGCTAAGAGACAACGGTTGTGCCTTTGGGGTGCCCCCTGCCCACGTATATAAAGGAGGGGGGGAGGAGGCCGGCACAAGGGGGTACGCCAAGAGGGGGGATTCCTACTAGGACTTCGTTCCTAGTAGGATTTGCCCCCCCCCTTTCCTTTCAACGGAGAGGGGGAAAGGGGAAAGGAGGGAGAGGGAGAAGGAAAGAGGGGGGCCGCGCCCCCTCCCCTTGTCCAATTCGGATTGGCAAGGGGGGCACGCGCCACTGTAGGATCGAGAGTATGTCTAAAGGGGGGTGATTAGAGTACTTGACCAAATAAAAATCTAGCCTTTTCCCAATTTTAGTTCTTGGCAGATTTTAGCTATCTTAGCACAAGTCAAGCAATCTCCACACAATTCAAGCAAGCATGCAAAAGAGTATATGAGCAGCAGAAAGTAAAGCATGCAACTTGCAAGAATGTAAAGGGAAGGGTTTGTAAGATTCAAACGCAATTGGAGACACGGATGTTTTTGTCGTGGTTCCGATAGGTGGTGCTATCGTACATCCACGTTGATGGAGACTTCAACCCACGAAGGTTAACGGTTGCGCGAGTCCACGGAGGGCTCCACCCACGAAGGGTCCATGAAGAAGCAACCTTGTCTATTCCGTCACGTCCGTCGCCCACGAAGGACTTGCCTCACTAGCGGTAGATCTTCACGAAGTAGGCGATCTCCTTGCCCTTACAAACTCATTGGTTCAACTCCACAATCTTGTCGGAGGCTCCCAAGTGACACCTATCTAGGAGACACCACTCTCCAAGAAGTAACAAATGGTGTGTTGGTGATGAACTCCTTGCTCTTGTGCTTCAAATGATAGTCTCCCCAACACTCAACTCTCTCTCACAGGATTTGGCTTTGGTAGAAAGAAGATTTGAGTGGAAAGCAACTTGGGGAAGGCTAGAGATCAAGATTCATATGGTAGGAATGGAATATCTTGACCTCAACACAAGTGTAGGTGGTTCTCTCTTAGAAAATGTGTATTGGAAGTGTAGGTATGTTCTGATGGCTCTCTCCACGAATGAAGAGTGGGTGGAGGGGTATATATAGCCTCAACACAAAATCTAACCGTTACACACAGTTTGCCAAACTCGGTGGGACCGAATGGTTAAACCCGGTCGGACCGATTCAGCAAACCTAGTGACCGTTAGGATTTTCGGTGGGACTGAGATGCAACTCGGTAGGACCGATATGGTTAGGGTTAGGGCATAACGTAATCTTGGTGTGACTGATTATACAAACTCGGTGGGACCGATTTTTGTAATAAGCTAACCAGAGAGTTGGTCAGGTAAACTTGGTGGGACCAATTCGCTCATCGTGAGACCGAAATGTTACAAAAGGGAAACAAAGAGTTTACATTGCAATCTCGGTGGGACCGATCGCTCATCTTGGTGAGACCAAAACGTTACGAAGGGAAACAGAGAGATTACAATCCCATCTCAGTGAGACCGAGATCCCTATCGGTGAGACCGATTTGCCTAGGGTTTGTGGCAGTGGCAATGACATTTGAAACTCGGTGGCGCCGGATAGAAAGAATCGGTGGGGCAGAGTTTGACTTGGTTTAGGTCATATGTGGATGTGGGAAGGTAGTTGAGGATTTTGGAGCATATCACTAAGCACTTTGAGCAAGTAAGCCATTAAGCAACACCTCATCCCTCCTTGATAGTATTGGCTTTTCCTATACACTCAATGTGATCTTGGATCACTAAAATATAAAATGTAGAGTCTAGATCTTCAAGCTTGAGCCAAACTTTTTGTCCTTAGAATTTTGAGGGATCCACTTTCCTCATCCATGCCATGCCATTCATTGAGCTTTTCATGAAATATTAATCTTGGAATAATGTTAGCTCAATGAGCTATATGTTGTTAGGAATTACCAAAACCACCCAGGGATAGTTGCACTTTCAATCTCCCCCTTTTTGGTAATTGATGACAACATATAGATCAAAGCTTTGACAAATGATAATAAGAGTGAAAGATATTGTCGCTTTGAGAAGTATGTGAAAAGCAAGAGCTCCCCCTAAATTTGTGCATATCTTAAGATTTGCTTTGGACTGCAAATGCACAATGAGCTAGGATCATGGGTTACTCTTCCATGTCACATACATCTTGGTGGAGCGCTCAAAATGATGAGAATTAAATACATGCACTCATCACCAAGCAAAGTGAATGATCAAATAGGGATAAAATGATAGTATCATCCAACAAGCATATAAAGTAGCATATGATCAAACACACATGATCATCCAAGTATCACAAACAAGCAAATGAAGTTCAACCACCAAAGCAAGAGAGAATAAAAAGCAACACTCTCTCTCGAAGCCTATGATCTATACACTTTTCTCCCCCTTTGGCAACAAGTTACCAAAAAGTTCATAGAAAATGCATAGAACGAAAACGACTCTCAGGCTTGATCTTCAGGTGGTGGAGTCCAAAGAACGCCAAGGACGAAGGCTTCTGTTGGTGTAGATGGAGCTGCTAGGGTAGGTGCTGGAGCTGGTGGCACTGAAGCTGTAGCTGGTGCAGATGAAGCGGCTCTAGTGTATAATACTGGCACTGCAGTTGACCTCTGAGCTCTAGGCACTCTGGCAAATGCATCAGTCGTTGTCTTTCCCTTCCTCTCTTGCATGTCATCCTGAAGTTGCTCCACAACAGACTGAATCTCAGTAACTTTGACATCTAAATCATAGAATTTTTGTTCCATGATTCTTTCCAAGCTCTCCTGATTTCTAGTTAGGGTGGCCAACCCCTTCTCAATCCTCAGAGTTGATGTAATCAAGTAGCCAAGCTGGTCCTGCTTGCTTTTCAAAAAGTACTCAGATGCCTCCTCTTGAGTTGGCATCTTGGCAGCCTTCTCTTTCTTTGCTTTCTCCTTCTTCTCTTGAGCTTGTACTGATGATGATTCATTCTCATTCATCACAACTTGATTGTCCTCAAAGTCAGGGTAGATCGGCAAGTGTTCCTTATCCAACAAGTATGTGCCTGTGCCCATCTTTGAGTTTATCAACTCGTGGATCTGTGGGGCATATCCACAACTTCTTTTCTGGTCAGCTGCTGTCCTCTTGATAGTCTCAACTATAAGGCTCATGACCTTGAACTTCTGTGGCACATCAAATATATGTAGCAAGTTAATTGCATGCCCTCTGATCATGTTGTGGTCACATGACTTTGGCAAAAGAGTGTGCCTTAGGATCAAGTTGATCATTGGCAGTCTGACAGAAGAAAATGGACTGACCCAAACTTGGAAGTCTCAAGAGCTTTGTCTGGGATCTTGTACATCCGTGACATAGAATTGTGATCCATCTTCTTCTTGGCATAGACATCCAAGTCATCTTCACTTTCCTTTGGGGCATTGATCAGATTGGCCCATTCCTCAACAGTTGAGTGGTGCCTTGTACCTTCAGACATCCATACTATCCTGCCATCTGGATAGAAGTGTGTTGTGGAGTAGAATTGCATTATGAGCTCCTCATTCCACTTTGTGAGCTTCTGCCCAACAAAGTCTGCAGCTCCACAAGCACTGAAACTGTCAAACACACCAGGATAGTGTTCCTCACTTTCCTTGATATACTTCCAGTCGACCCATCTCATTTCACACACTATAGGTTTCTTGTCAAGCAGCACTGTCTCATGGAAATCTTGTTGTTCCTTGGTGTGGAACCTGTAATCAACAGCAGTTCTTCTTCTTGTAGCATATGGATCTGTCTCTCTCCAGTTCCTCAGTCTTGAGTCTCTTCTGAGATTCATGTTCTCCGCCACAGGATGAGCATCATTGTGGTCTGGAATCTTGGGTTTGAGCTTCCTCAGAACTTGTCCTTCATCATCTTCATCAGCAGCAACTTCAGGCACTGGGGCCTTGTTCCTCTCAGCAGCTGGTATACTCCTGGTATTCCTCTTAGGTGCACTCTTGGGCTTGGAGGCAGCTTTGGGTGCTTCTTTGGGCTTTGATGAAGCAGCCCCTGTCCTGATAGCATCACCCATAAGCTTCTGGGCCTTAGGTGCTGGTGCAGCAACCTCTTCTTCTTCCTCTTCTGAACCTCTCCTCATAGAGGGTTTGCCAAGAACTCTGGCAGTAGTGGTTCTGACTCTCTTTTTCTTTTTATCTTGGCCAACAGCTTCCTCTTCTGACTCAATGGTAAACTTTATGGTTTCTCCAGTGGCAACCTTCCTAGGTTTGGAAGTGGGAACTCTCCTTGCAGGTGCCTTCTTCTGCATACCTGGCTTTGTGGCTGCAGCTGAGTCATATTCCTTTTTCAGCACTTTCTTCTTTGATGTGGCTTCCTCTTCCTCTGCCACATAATCTTCATCCTCAGATTCTGAAGTTCTTTTCTTGCTTGCTCTAGTGGCAGCCTTTGGCAAATTGCTTGGGGTGCTTCTGCTACCCTCATCTGAGCTGCTAGAGGGACTAGTGCCCTCACTCATGTGTACCTGCTCCTCTGACTTGTTCTGGCTGTCACTCTGGTCAGACATGTTGCAAACACTAACTGCAGACCCTATGAATAGATTGTAGATGAGATAGAGTGGATGAGCATCACAAAATACAGAGATTTTTGCAAAAGAATGAGTCAAAAACTTAGTTTTAGTTTTCCACAAAAAGCATTTCGGATCGACCGATTTGCAAATTCGGTGATACCGAAGCAGTTTTTGGAACCAAAACTAGTGAACTCGGTCAGACCAAGTCACAGTTCGGTGGCACCGAGACTGCTAGGGTTTCACAAAGTCCTGAACTCGGTCACACCGATTTGCAATTCTCGGTCAGACCGAGAACCACATGTGCAATGGCCTGAGCCGAATCGGTGGTACCGAGTTCTGCAACCCGGTGGGTCCGAGATGGTTTCGGCGAAGACCTAAACCTAAATTTTCAATTCAACTCTAATCTATGGAGTGTTTTGACTGGATAGAAGCGTTTCAATCGTGGCAAGATTCATGATGAACACAATGTGCTAGGAATTGGACGGGGATAGCACTGTGATCGAGTTCATACCCTAGTTCGGCGATGAACTCGCTACAGCGGCAATGACAGGGAAGAATTCCGTTGACGGTGGCGGAGACCAGCGACAGGAGGCGGCTGGCGTCGAGGAGGACGATCCGGAGACCCAGGAGGCAGAGTGAGCTATGCACGGGCAAAGGGGTTTCGGAGAAATTTCCAAAATTTTGCCCGTGAGTACATATAGCCCGACCCTATCGGTGTGACCGAGTGGAACAACTCGGTGGCACCGAGATGCATAACGGTTAACAGTTACAACAACTCGGTGTGACCAAAAAGTTCAAATCGGTTGCACCGAGATTGAAAACCTAGATCGACTTAGTGATCTCGGTATGACCGAAATGGAGGAATCGGTTAGACCGAAACACGCAAAGAAGTTTTGGAAGTTTAAGTCTATGACGAATCGGGGACTCCGAGTGCTCCTCACACAGAGTGGTTCGAATCTGACTTGATCAAATTTTGTGATGTAGCATGAATAGAGTTTGAGACGAGAAAAGAATAGATAGCTAGAGAAGGTTCTTAGGCATTCTTGTCCATCCACTTGGGCCAAAGAAAAAGAAACCAATCAATCAATACAACAAGTGGATGTCCTCGAATGAGTAAAATATGCAATCAACATGCTCACACGATAAAATGGCAATTGAAATATGTGGCAAAGCATGCACACCAATTCTAGCATCTACCAAACAATTTTCGATGACTAGGTCATGTATATATGACTATATTGACTTAGGAGTCAAATGAGCACATTTGATCATAGGTCATACTCATCGTTAAGCACAAGTGGGGTTACCACTTTTACATAAAGCATTGTTGTGTTCACACCATTAGAGTTGCTTTAGCTCAATGCTTAGAGTAAAGCTCCCCCTAGATGTGAGATCCCCCCTAAGAGGGATGAACTAACCTTGGGTTTTGTCGATGATGACTTCATGTAGATGTTGAAGATGTGGATGCTAAATGTTGATGTAGATCATTTGGAGCTATCCATTGGAGTGAGTTGCACTTTCAATACCTACACGGGTTAGTCCCACAAGGAACAAACAAGGATATCCATAGACATAGAGTGATGCACACACAAGATGATGTCTATGAAAGCTTTTAGGTTACCTTGTCCCTTGTCTTACCAACAAGAGGGTTTGTGACTCCTTGAACTAGTGCAAGATGTGGAAGTTGATTGCACTTGTTCTTGCCAAGATCATAGGAGTGAAGTATGTTGGCGGAGTCACCCTCAAGAACTCTCTAGTTCTTCTTCTTCGGGATCCACACCATCTTGATGGGAATCCTCGGGGTTGTAGTTGTACTTGATGAAGTGGAACTTGAAGTAGTCTTGGGAACCCACTTGACCAAGGCCTTAGGAGCTTCTTCAAATGCATCAATTTCCTCTTGAAGCTTGTGCTTGCCTTTTTGCTTGTGGTCTTGTGGTGGAAGATCATCTTGAGATTGTGTCCCTTTGAAAGAAGTAGGATCATACTTCTCTTGTTGAGGAACAAACTTCGTCTTGGGGTATTGATCTTCTTCCCACTCAACTCCATTGGCATTGAACTTTCGTTCAAAACCAACACCTTGATTCTTCCGGTGCCTTCCTTCCTTGCGTACAATTTCCTCGAATTGCTTACTTCCGGCAAGGCTCTTGTAAACACCTTTCTCTATAATTCCCTTCAACAAGCTATTTTCTTGCTCAAGTGTAACTTGGCTAAGAGAATCATTAGTGGAATCAAGAGAACTACTAGAAGCAACAATATTGGATTTAGCATGATTATTGTTACTACTAGAGGAAGAATCTTTCTTGTTCTTGTTACTAGACTTGACTTGAGGCATGTAAGTGGATAAGAGTAAACGCTTGGCAATGTAAGAAGAACTTTTCTTACGAAGATCATCATTGATTGCTTTTAAGAACTCATGCTCTTGCTCAAGGTTGAGCTTTTCAAAGCGTAATTTCTCATGAGTCCTTAAAAGTTCTCGATGATCTCCTAAGATAGTTTCATGAGCTAACTTAAGAGTGTTTAGTTCTTTAGTTAGAGACTCAATCTTCTCCTTATCATTGTCATTCGTTTTATCTTGATTAGCATGATTAATTGACGTTTCATCATAGTATTCATCACTAGAGTCGTCAACAAGTAAATCATCATCACCTAACAAGTCATCTTCATCACTATTGAAATCAACATACTCGAGGTGTGATACCTTTGGGCCTTTAGCCATGAAGCATGTTCCAACTCCTTCATTTGGTGAGTCAAATATGTCGTAGGAGTTGGTTGTCACAAGTGCTAGACCGGCAACACCTTCATCTTGAGTATATTCGGAGTCGGAGTGATAGCTTCTCTCGGAGTGGTTGTCGAAGTCGGAGCCGGATACCCATTCACCAACATGAGCTTGATGTCTTCATTTTGTGTAGATCCTTGATGACTTGTCCTTTCTTTCCGAATCCTTGCTTCTCCGTGAGGGTCTTCGTTCATAACGATCATGTCTACTCCTTCTTTCTCTAGATGGTGATTCTACTCTTCTACTTCTTCTCTTGGGAGAATCTTCTCTTCTCTTGTAGGGGGCCATACACTCATTGGAATAGTGTTCGGGCCTTCCACAATTGTAGCAGTTTCGCTCTCGACTAGAAGATCTTTTGTCATTGTAGGACCTTAACTTGGAGCTTCTCTCTTTGCTTCTACTCTTGTAGAACTTGTTGAAGTTCTTCACCATTAAGCTCAATTATTCATTGAAGGTTTGTTTCTCACTCGATGATGTGGGGGCTTCACATGAGGCTTTGTAAGCACCACTTGATTTGTTGTGAAGTTCCTCTTTATCCTTGAGTGACATCTCATGAGCAACAATTCTTCCGATGACTTCCGTTGGCTTGAGATCTTTGTAATTTGGCATCATTTGGATCAATGTGCACATGGTATCATATTTTCCATCCAATGCTCTTAGGATCTTCTTGATGATGAATCTATCGGTCATCTCTTCACTCCCTAAGCTGGCAATCTCATTTGCGATAAGAGCAAGCCTAGAGTACATTTTAGCGACACCTTCACCATCCTTCATTTTGAACTTGTCAAGTTGACTTTGAAGCACATCCAATTTGGATTCCTTGATGGAGTCGGTACCTTCGTACATATCAATCAAAGTATCCCAAATTTCCTTTGCATTCTCAAGACGGCTGATTTTGTTGAATTCTTCGGGGCACAATCCATTGAAGAGGATATCACAAGCTTGAGCATTGTATTGTGGCATCTTTAACTCTTCCGCGGTAGCTTCATGGTTTGGTTCTTTCCCGTCAAAGAATTCGCCTTGCAAGCCAATACACACAATAGCCCAAACAGCGGGGTTATGTCCAAGAATATGCATTTTCATCTTATGCTTTCAACTAGCAAAATTAGTACCATCAAAGTAAGGACCTCTACGATGATAATTTCCCTCGCTAGACGCCATACTCTCCTAGGTTGTGAAACCAAGGCTATGACCACCAAAAGCTATGGAAATCAAAGCAAATGAAGACCAAAGCTCTGATACCACTTGTAGGATCGAAAGTATGTCTAGAGGGGGTGATTAGAGTACTTGACCAAATAAAAATCTAGCCTTTTCCCAATTTTAGTTCTTGGAATATTTTAGCTATCTTAGCACAAGTCAAGCAATCTCCACACAATTCAAGCAAGCATGCAAAAGAGTATATGAGCAGCGGAAAGTAAAGCATGCAACTTGCAAGAATGTAAAGGGAAGGGTTTGTAGGATTCAAACGCAATTGGAGACACGGATGTTTTTGTCATGGTTCCGATAGGTGGTGCTATCGTACATCCACGTTGATGGAGACTTCAACCCACGGAGGGTAACGGTTGCGCGAGTCCACGGAGGGCTCCACCCACGAAGGGTTCACGAAGAAGCAACCTTCTCTATTCCATCACGGTCGTCGCCCACGAAGGACTTACCTCACTAGCGGTAGATCTTCACGAAGTAGGCGATCTCCTTGCCCTTGCAAACTCCTTGGTTCAACTCTACAATCTTGTCGGAGGCTCCCAAGTGACACCTATCTAGGAGACACCACTCTCCAAGAAGTAACAAATGGTGTGTTGGTGATGAACTCCTTGCTCTTGTGCTTCAAATGATAGTCTCCCCAACACTCAACTCTCTCTCACAGGATTTGGCTTTGGTAGAAAGAAGATTTGAGTGGAAAGCAACTTGGGGAAGGCTAGAGATCAAGATTCATATGGTAGGAATGGAATATCTTGACCTCAACACAAGTGTAGGTGGTTCTCTCTCAGAAAATGTGTATTGGAAGTGTAGGTATTTTCTGATGGCTCTCTCCACGAATGAAGAGTGGGTGGAGGGGTATATATAGCCTCCACACAAAATCTAACCGTTACACACAGTTTGCCAAACTCGGTGGGACCGAATGGTTAAACCCGGTCGGACTGATTCAGCAAACCTAGTGATCGTTAGGATTTTCGGTGGGACTGAGATGCAACTCGGTAGGACCGATATGGTTAGGGTTAGGGCATAACGCTCGGTGTGACCGATTACACAAACTCAGTGGGGCCGATTTTGGTAATAAGCTAACCAGAGAGTTGGTCAGGTAAACTCGGTGGGACCGATTCGCTCATCTCGGTGAGACCGAAATGTTACAAAAGGGAAAGAGAGAGTTTACATTGCAATCTCGATGGGACCAATCGCTCATCTCGGTGAGACCGAAATGTTACGAAGGGAAATAGAGAGATTACAATCCCATCTCGGTGAGACCGAGATCCCTATCGGTGAGACCGATTTGCCTAGGGTTTGTGGCAGTGGCTATGACATTTGAAACTCGGTGGCGCCGGATAGAAAGAATCGGTGGGGCCGAGTTTGACTTGGTTTAGGTCATATGTGGATGTGGGAAGGTAGTTGAGGATTTTGGAGCATATCACTAAGCACTTTGAGCAAGTAAGCCATTAGGAAACACCTCATCCCTCCTTGATAGTATTGGCTTTTCCTATAGACTCAATGTGATCTTGGATCACTAAAATACAAAATGTAGAGTCTTGATCTTCAAGCTTGAGCCAAACTTTTTGTCGTTAGAATTTTGAGGGATCCACTTTCCTCATCCATGTTGTCGGTGTCAAAATCGGCGGATCTCGGGTAGGGGGTCCCGAATTGTGCGTCTAGGCCGGATGGTAACAGGAGACAAGGGACACGGAGTTTACCCAGGTTCAGGCCCTCTCGATGGAGGTAAAAACCGTACTCCTGCTTGATTAATATTGATGATATGGGTAGTACAAGAGTAGATCTACCATGAGATCAAGGAGGCTAAACCCTAGAAGCTAGCCTATGGTATGATTGTTGTATGATGAAGTTGTCCTACGGACTAGAACCCTCCGGTTTATATAGACACCTGATAGGGTTAGGGTTACACAAAGTCGGTTACAATGGTAGGAGATCTTGAATATCCGCATCGCCAAGCTTGCCTTCCACGCCAAGGAAAGTCCCTTCCGGACACGGGACGAAGTCTTCAATCTTGTATATTCATAGTCCAGGAGTCCGGCCGAAGGTATTGTCCGGCTATCCGAACACCCCCTAATCCAGGACTCCCTCAGTAGCCCCTGAACCAGGCTTCAATGACGACGAGTCCGGCGCGCAGATTGTCTTCGGCATTGCAAGGCGGGTTCCTCCTCCAAGTTCTTCAAGAAGATTTTAAACACCAAGGATAGTGTCCGGCTCTGCAAAATAAGTTTCCACATATTGCCATAGAGAGAATAATATTAACACAAATCTAATCTGCTGACGTATTCTGCAGCATGACATCACACTACGGCCAAGCCCTTATTTGAATCGTTTTCACTTTTCCACCTCAGCGTGTTCTGCGAGGCGGTTTCCTTGGCACGTCTTGTCAAATCAGAGATCGTGTCCCCCATTTACGGGATTCTCATCAATACGGACGTGGGTAACCCAAATGCGCCATTTTATCACGACGCTTGGGAGGCAAGCGAGTTTTAGTAGGCTGGTGGGGACGCATAGCCGCATCCGCCCATAAAAGGGGATAAGGGTCCACCTTTTTACCTACGCCTTCTTCCTCCTTTGCCTATCCATCTTCTGCGCACCCGAGCTCCAGCGCCCAAGCCCGCACTTCCCACCTCAACCTTCTCCAGCAATGTCCGGAGCGGGAGTCAAGTGGATGGTTTCCTCCATCATGGAGGGCCATGTCAAAAAGCTATGGAAGGCCGGATACTTGTCCAAAGACATCGCGCACCGGCTTCCCGAGGAGGGGCAGCTTCTCCCCACCCCAAGGCCCCATGAGAGGGTAGTTTTCCTTCCCCACTTCCTCCGCGGACTGGGTTTTCCACTCCACCCATTTGTCCGGGGGCTCATGTTCTATTACGGCCTGGATTTCTATGATCTGGCCCCGAACTTCGTCCTCAACATCTCGACGTTTATCGTCGTGTGCGAGGCTTTCCTCCGCGTCCGCCCCCATTTCCGCCTCTGGCTCAAGACCTTCAACGTCAAGCCCAAGGTGGTGCGCGGCAGCCAGGCGGAGTGCGGAGGCGCCATGGCGGGCAAGATGGCCAACGTCCTATGGCTCGAGGGCTCCTTCGTGGACACCCTAAAGGGGTGGCAATCCGGGTGGTTTTACATCACCGAGCCACGCGATCCGAAATGGATCGCAGCCCCTGAGTTCCGATCCGGACCCCCCACGCGGCTTATGTCCTGGAAAGAGACGGGCCTGTCGTGGGGTGACGAAAAAGAGGTGACCGGACTGCAAACATGCATCTAGTCCCTGGTGAACAAGCCGATCAAGCTTGTCAATGTAGTCCAGGTTATGCTCGTCCGCCGGATCCTCCCGTGTCAACAACAGGACTTTACCCTGTGGGAGTTCAACCCGGCGCAGCACCAAACCCTCAACAGGCTCTTCGACACGACGTATGAAGACGTCTGGAAGGTGCTAACAAAAGGCGCCGACGCTCCCGCATCCGTTTCTGAGGACCGCGGATACAGCTCGCAGCGTCACGCTAGCGAGGTAAGCTATTTTCACCTTTTACAGGATGTTTAAGTTTTTTCATAGTTTGACTCTATGCGGGATCTAAACTCCCTTACCTTTGACAGGCTTGGCAGGCGATGTCCGGACCGATTAACTGTCCGGCTCCCTTGCCCGAGGACCCAGCCCCTGCTCGCTTAGCGAAGCTGCTGGCTCCGGCACCGTATGTGGTGCCGGAGAAGAAGGCCACGGGGACTCGAAAGAGTTCCCGTCATGTGGTGGTGTCGGATTCGTCGTCCGACGAGTCCGAGACGCACTCCTCCCGTGAAAACGAGGAGGAGGAGGAAGAAAACTCTCCCCCTCCAGCGGGGGGAGGAAAGAAAAGGAAGGTCGCCCCAACGGGGGAGGCCGAAGGGTCCAAGAGGAGGAAGACCCCTCCGCCGGACTACTCCCCCAACACCGACAAGGACGATGAGGAGTGGCCGGACAGGGCCAAGCGTTCGGCGAAGTCGTAAGTATTCGGATACCAGAGTAACTCATGATGTTCCTTTGTCGCACAACTTTCCTTAATGTCGAACATAATTATGCAGCCCGCCCCAGGCTGGACTCGACGAGTCGTCGAGCGGCTCCCTGGATTCGTCGGACGTGAACTCAGTTCCGCCCGCTGTGTCCCCCCGCACTGCGGACGACGCCGAAGTGGCATCGCAACAAGCTCCGGGGCAGGAGGAGGTGGTCCTGGAGGAGCCGCAAGGCGACCTCCCGGACCCCAGGAGTAAAGGGGACAAGACCCCCCAGGGCTCTAAGTCCGGCTTTGAGCCGGACACCGCATCGGAATCTTCAACAGTTTCGGGCCGCGGTAGGAGAACTCCTTCCAAGAGGAGCAAGCCTTCTGAGCCGGCGGCCTCCGTCCAACCGGAGGTGCCGGACAACCTGCTAGAGGTGCTTGACTGCGCCTCCATCGACGAGGAGCACCGTACTATTATGAGTACGGTGATCCAGAAGGTTTAGTCCGCCAAGAGCGAACTGACCGAAGCTTGTGCTAGCCTTCTAATAGGCTTCGAGGTAAGTAAAAATATGTAAAAACATTACCACATAGACAGTAGCCCCTGATGCTCTGTTTGGCATTCGGAAAGAAAAGCCGAATAGAGGATCTATTAAATTTCGCAGGAGTCTAACAAAAAAGAGCCAATATGCGTATGCAGGCTTCGCTGCTAGCCACCGCCGCACTGACTGCGGAGGTGGGTGCCCTGAAACAGGGCCTCGATCGGACCGAGCAAGAGCTCGGCCTTGCCAAGCGGCAGCTCGAGGAGAAAGAAGGTAAGAGATACCTTATAGAGAAAGTGCCTATAAAAAGACGCGATTGCAAAAAACAACGGGATTGTACTGCTTATTGTAGGGGCCACGACTGAGGTGGTGACCCTCAAGCAGGCACTGTCCGAGGCCGAGAAAAAAGCGGCCACGGAGCGAACCGAGCGAGAGAAATTTGAGGCGCGGGTCGACGAGGCGCAGCAAGAGCTTCAGGCTCTCATGAAAAAACATGAGAGTTTGGAGCTTGACTCTAAAACGTGAGCGTCCGAGCTCGCCGCAGCCATCAAGACTGTCGAGTCTGCCAAGGCCGAAGCCCAGAAGGCCCTCCAAGAGTTGGAGGCGATGAAAAAGATAGCGGCGGGTAAGGCATTCTTTATGCAAAGCAGAAATATAAAAGTAAACTACTTGTTACTTACCCGAATCCAGAGCTCTCCAGGGGCATTCGCAGATCTTCCCCGTAGCGTATCCGATGCCGCCGCATTCTACCGATCCGAAGAGGGCAGCTCGACGGAGAAGGTGTTCTGGTCTCAGTATGCTGAGGCCGGACACCCTGTGCCCTTGAGCGACCAGCTGAAGCAACTGGTCGAGCTCCACAAGGCGGCCGAACAGGCCATGAAGGGCTTCATAGTTCGGTTGTGGCCTGGAGAGGCCCTACCTGGGAGCTACTTCGGACTGGTGTGGCGGCTGGTGGAGGCCTGTCCAAGGCTCGAGGTCATCAAGCACTCTGTCTGCATCGAAGGTGCCCGTAGGGCCCTTGCCCGTGCAAAGGTGCACTGGGGTAAGCTGGACGGTGAGAAGCTTGTGAGGGACGGGCCGCCGCCGGGGAAGGAGCATCGCAGGCCTGAGAACTATTACAAGGATGTTCTTGCGGGTGCCCGCCTTGTGGCGGATGAATGTACCAAGGATGTAATTTTTGAATGAACTTGCTCGTGTTTATCATGTGCGCTGAAAACTTGTTCATATGCGCTAAGCAATGCTTGTTGAATTTAAAATATTATTTTATGTGCGGCCGTTTATCAAAAAATTGAGAGATGGCCAGTCGTCGGCTTTCGTCCCCATGCCACTAGTGCTGGGGTGTTCGGGATAAACCTGAGCGCCCTTTTTCCCATGTTTGGGTCCTTCGAGGGAGGCGCTCAGCACAACGAACCAGGCAATCGGACTATAATGCTTGAACACTCTCACTTAGCCATAGAACTTTATAATTTTAAATTTCGGCGAAGCCCCTAGTTCGGAAGACCGAGTTCGGGGCGCTATCCACGCCTTGGCCGGACAAAGCCGGCTCCTCGCTCGAAGCGGCATAGGTCTTTAGGGACTCGAAAAACCTCTCGAACAGCGACCGGTCTCTCGCCTCATCATGACAGTCAGTTTTAGCTTTCTCCACTGAGGTGCTCGGCCCAGCTCAACTGGGGCACAATCGCAGTGGTTCTCCTAGTGCTACCTTAGCCAATATAGCGGAACGTAAGGCACCAAAACATAGGAGCCGGGCAAACCCAACTATTGACCCAAATCATGATTCGGAGCCGATGCATATAGTGCTATAAGTTCGGGGTGCCGCACTTATTAAGTGTTCGGACTTCTTACACCATATTAAGGGGTACTGAAGCCCTGGCGTATTTGCCTTACCACAAAGTACGGGTGCCGCATGTCATTAATTAACATATATATAAAAAGAGGATAATGCAAAAAAATAGACGAAAAGCTATGTATTGTTTATAAAGAGGCTGCTATCAAAGCAGAACGATACAAATAGTGCGATAAGCGAAAGGTATTGGACTATTTAACATGTCCTGGCCAGGGACAAGCCGCGGAATTATATTCGAAACAGGTATACTGCTCGTAACAGAGACCACCTGGGAGTTCCATAGTGCGGCATGGCTTGTATGCTTCCCTGGGTCTTGCATCGTTTATGCGGCAGTTGAATTGCCGAACAGGTCGTCTGAAGTATGGAGTCCTGAAAGTAAGAAAAAAAATAATTCGGCAACCCCTAGTACGTTTTAGGCCGTATTTTGGGCTTGCCATTATTGTGCCCCTTCCCCTGCGCCCATGGTATTTCAAGAGCGTAGTTATGTACGCGAAGCACTGGTTTTGCTATGTCTTGAGGGCTAGGGTTGGGGCCGCACTGCTACGCCTGCTCAGAACGTGCCAGGTAGTCTTGTAGGTTAGTCCGGGCGTGCTTGGCAGTGTCTGGCTTTTTAACGGCCGGACTGGAGAATTGCCTAAGAAGGCTGCTTTGTACTTCTGCTGCGAGGGCCGCCGTGTGCTCCTCCGTTCGGAGGGAGCGCTCGGTGTTTCCATTGACCGTAATTACTCATCGAGGGCTTGGCATCTTGAGCTTGAGATATGCATTCCGCATTGAACTTTGCAAATGCGGTTCGCCCGAGCAGGGCGTGATAGCCACTGCGAAATGGGACTATATCGAAGATTAACTCTTTGCTTCGGAAATTGTCCGGAGATCCGAAGACCACTTCAAGTGTTACTGAGCCTGTGCAGCTGGCCTCTACACCTGGTATAACGCCTTTAAAGGTCGTTTTTGTGGGCTTGATCCTTGAGGGATCGATGCCCATTTTCCGCATTGTATCCTGGTAAAGCAGGTTCAGGCTGCTGCCGCCGTCCATGAGGACTCTTGTGAGATGAAATCCGTCGATGATTGGGTCAAGAACCAATGCGGCAAACCCGCCATGACGGATGCTAGTGGAATGGTCCCTTCGATCAAAGGTGATCGGGCAGGAGGACCATGGGTTGAACTTTGGAGCAACTGGCTCCAACGCGTATACGTCTCGTAGCGCACGCTTCCGCTCCCTCTTAGGAATGTGGGTTGCGTATATCATGTTCACCGTCCGCACTTGTGGGGGAAAACTTTTCTGTCCACTGTTGTTCGGCGGCCTGGGCTCCTCCTCGTCATCGCTATGCAGCCCCTTGTCTCTGTTTTTGGCTCTTAACTTGCCTGCCTGCTTGAACACCCAACAATCCCTGTTGGTGTGATTTGCTGGCCTTTCGGGTGTGCCATGTATCTGGCACAAGCGGTCGAATATTCGGTCCAAACTGGACGGGCCCTGAGTATTCTTTTTGAATGGCTTTTTCCGCTGACCGGATTTATAGCCTCTGAATCCGGCATTTACTTTGGTGTCCTCGTTGCTGTCGCTGTTAACGCGGCGCTTTTGCTTTATTCCGGCGCGACCTGCCTCTTTTGTCCTTGGTATCCGAATTGCCAAGGTTCTTGTTAAGTTGTTGCTGCGAGCAAGCCATCTATCTTCTCCTGCGCAAAAGCGGGTCATGAGTGTTGTGAGGGCTGCCATAGATTTCGGCTTTTTCTGTCCCAGGTGCCGGGCAAGCCACTCGTCGCGGATATTATGCTTGAAGGCTGCTAGGGCCTCAGCGTCCGGACAGTCGACTATTTGATTTTTCTTTGTTAGGAACCGTGTCCAGAATTGCCGCCGATTCCTCTGGCTGCTGATTATGTGGCTTAGGTCATCGGCATCCGGTGGTCGCACATAAGTGCCCTGGAAGTTGTCAAGGAATGCGGCTTCCAGGTCCTCCCAAGAACCGATTGAGTCTGCTGGCAAGCTGTTGAGCCAATGCGGGCCGGTCCCTTGAGTTTGAGTGGGAGGTATTAGATGGCATGTAGATCATCACCGCGGGCCATGTGGACATGAAGGAGATAATCCTCGATCCATACCGCAAGATCTGTTGTGCCATCGTATGATTCGATGTTTACGGGTTTGAAGCCCTCGGGGATTTTATGATCCATTACTTCATCTGTGAAGC